>JAWPHD010017049.1:0-46667 GCA_037043455.1 Cyrtodaria siliqua | reverse complement strand
TGCTGTCAAAGTATTCTAATTGAAGATGTTCTATGATGAAAATAATTATATTAATTTGATATTTTATGAGTATTAGTTATTATTACTAATCTAATCCACTCAGAAATTATGTTACGATCTGATTAAATTCCCTAAAAGACCCTATAGTAGAGTGTCCCAGGTATCTGACCAAAATAGAAATTCGAATCAGAATTGTTTTTTCTGGCAGAAAGAGTTGCGAACACTTAATTACCAATACCTGACACCTGGTTAAAGGTATAACTGTTGAGTTTCATGCATTTCTGAGGGCGTTAAATGCATGTTTTGATAAAGGTGTTGGAAAGCCGACAAGCCGCGTATGTCCATTTTCAATAAAATGTTGAAGTAAACAATGACTCTGAGTTCATCGCTTCATTACGCTCAGTGTGCGGTTTAATATCTTTGATAAATTAAATTATTTAATTGACAACAAATAAGACTTTTTCACACTCAAAAGAAGTTTAATTTCCATCCCCACCCCCTCTATTTTAATGCAATTTCACGGATCTGTACTGTCAAATGTGTTTCTTGGCTTCATGGTTGCATGAAAATCAGCTGTTTACATGATACACACAATATCTGATAAAAATACTATAATAGCACCATATCACAGATACTCTATTGTAAAATTGAGAAAAATGTTCCGATAGAAATCTAAGCACCCAAACACAATGGCACCCACCGTAGGCCTGCGCTGCACCACAAACAACGAGCAAATTAAGTATACAACGAAAAGGACAATACACACGAGTAAGAGCGCTGAAGACTTGGAACGGTCAGTAGACAATATGGCCTACCGGTTAACTTAAATCGACTTTAAATCTTCGGGATGGTTAAAATTTTGTGCTGTTGATTTTATGAATATTGAGTTCTGCTCAACCCGGGGCTAGAGGGCGTGAGCGGTAGCTAGCATATTTAACTACCACTCATGAACAGTCTCAATCAAACCGAGACTGCAATATTTCGTATGTGTCGTGATCGGCCGTTTCCAAAGGTCCATTATCATACTCTTTTTTTATGTGTACACAACCTGTGTAAATAAAAGTCCCATCCCAATCAATAGGAACTGTCCAACAAAAAAAGTCCACATCCATAGAAATTAGCAAAGGACACATGTATATGTCGTTGTAAACATATATTAAACAATACATAATTAGAAGCACCTCTGAATGGAAAACATGACATGGTCCTAAAAATGGAGATAGGGAAGGATAGTCTCAGACTTAATTTTGTCATTTTGTAACTAAATCGTTGCATTTTCTTGATAGATTCACATGTGATAAAATCTGCTATTATAGAACACTGGGAATCACAAATGGCATTCGTGAGTAGATAGTATTTTCAACACAGCTTCAATTTGCATTTGGTTGATGAAATCAATGCAACATCACTTTATTTGAAGCAAAATACTGGAAGGGTTGTCGAGATGTATCATTTTGAAGAAGATGGATTTAAGCGTAAACATGCAATACATTTGACTGTAGCCGAAGCACATTTAAGGGCTCATATTTTGTATGAAAGTACATGTTTTTTAAAACAGGAAAGGTAATTTTTTTCTCAAATTTAAAAAAAAAAGAAGAGATATAAGGTCCTACAGAAACCATAGCGTCCGAACTCAATGGCATTGTAGGTCCGCACTGTACTGCAAACAAGGACTTGAAAATACAATGAAGGAGACAAAAAACAACAGAAAGGGTGGTGAAGACAGGTTTACTGACTTGGAACGGTCAGTAGGCAATAAGGCCTACTGGTAAGCTTGAATCGATTTGATATACGCACAATCCTCGCTATATAAAGCCGCTATCCCGCCAACAAAATGGAAATTTTACAACATATGTACACCGTTTGTAAGCCAACTAACAAGAAGGTACATACTTATGTAACTTTCCTATTTTACGAATCCTAACTGCAACAGAATCACATAATCCGGCTAAGCAAAACATCACCGTAGTGTCATCGTTGCCGAAGCGTCCAATTATGAGTTACCAACTCTTGATTCATTTTACGCATATTAAATGAGGAGTATTTTAAATACTGAGGGCAGGAATACTATTTACTGTGTTTCGTGTTGTTTTAGTCTTTTTTCCGAAAGGAAATATCTTACGTAGCCATGTACCATTCAATTAACAGCAGCATATTGTACATACAATGTATAGCGGAAATTCCCGTGTCGTGTTTCTTTTTCCTTTCAGTATATATAAGTATGAACCTACTGTTATGGAAACAAGACATTTGAGGCTACAGCGTTGACAACGAAGGCAAGGTATATTACTTTTTCGTTAAAACAATTATGATAACTCTGATATTTATATACGATATTTAGTGTTTATCATGTTTATGTTACGATTTAAATAGTTTATTCGAACTGTAATCGATATTAAGATTCTGGCTAAGTTTGGTAAAGCTCGGATGCAAGTTAAAGATGCTAGATAATTGACGTTGCAAAATATAAATATATTTCCTGAAGTCAATGGCCATACCTATGACATTATATGTTTTCGAACTTGTCTGAGAAAATGTTGGTAACATTATTAGTTATTTGGTTTTTTAGTGACCGGCCCCCTACAGAAATATGTTCAGTCATTAAGATTTATAGGGACCGAGGCAATAGCCCAGTCCCCCTATATATCTGACTGACCCCACATGTACGGCGTCAGTAACAAACCTAATCACTGATTTATTGTATCGAGCAATTTTTTTTAGTCAAACACCGATATTTAACCCATTTTAACAGAGCGTCAACGTCATTGAGACGTTCGCGCAATTTGACTTCAAGACGTTGAAATCACGACCGGTACAGTTTAAAAATATTATTAATTTTCTTATTATGTTTGTTACTAACCCCTTAAAGAACTATTTGCAAATGATTTAAACTTTGAATTGGTATTGTAATCCATATTGTTTTAGTGACCCTCTATGAAATCTACTGATCCACTACAGAAACATAGGGGGTCACCACGTGACCTCACTCAGCCAATGATATGCCTAGACTTTTGTGCGAGGTGTAATAAGAAGGTAATATCGTGTTGACAATGCTAAATATAGTAAGTTTTAATTAAATCAAGGGCCCTAACTATGTTGTTTAATTTCCGATATACGTGGTTTTCGAACTTGTTCAAACTTCCATTGATATAAAGAGTCTGACAAAGTTTGGTAAGGTCCGCTGTGAAATGAAGGTGTAACATTTTTGACAATGTAAAATATATCATGTTTTCGTTAAGCCAAGGGCCATAACTCCGGTCATAACTCTGTTGTTTATGTTTAGACATGGTTTTGTTTTTTTAAATTGTTCGAGCTTTCATTGATATAACGATATTGATCAAACATCAAAAAAAAAAGCTCTAGGTCAGCCCGATACTTTTAAGAGATTAACTTATCAAGCCCAAGCATTGTTGTCTCAAAGTAAAATAGCACTCAAGTCGGTGTAAGTGGGCGGGAGAGGGTTGGTATAGTACAATTACTATCAGGAACAGATTCAATAAAACCGATTCTGTTTCTTGTTTTGTTGCGTGTGTTCGTTGTTTCCAAAGGAAAACATCATCTTTTCAGAATGTATTAGTATTTGTACCTAGCGAGAATTACAGCTTTAAATAAATAATATCATAATGACAGAAGCATTACGCATCTGTCATTGGCAGATGTATGTATGGTTTGTTTGCTTGGATGATAAATCATTATATTTCTTCTTTCCGAAATGAATAATGGACGTGTTTCTAATAACTGTCTCACTTAGTGCATTATATGCCGTATCAGCAAGACAAACTGCTTCAGACTGTAACATGATTAATATCTCCTTTGATTTATGTACTTTGTATTATTTATCTAATTATTAGTCTAATTATGTGAAAGCATACGTATAAGTTACATTTTTGGTGTTGTATTTTTCCAACACTATGTCTTAGTGTAATGCTGCATGAAACCAACCATAGTGGAACAAACTTAAAGGGACTGGAGGCGATCTAGTGAGTGATTGATGCCAATCCGAACATAAATAAAAGCCTTCATAACGTACTTCAGTTTCATTAAATTAAGCCGCAATTTACCTTTATGTTTAACTTAATAAGTATTGTTAATGAACGTGTTCAGTCTGGAAAGCTCGACGAATCGGCCGTGTTTTGTTTCAAGAGCATACATACTACTTTAAATGGGGACTATATTGCTAACAGTTATACATATTATTCAAATAATGTGTATTTATATCACAAAACAAGATTGTAAAAGAGGCTTATCGCATAATATATATTACTATTAATGATTTATACAAACTAGTCGAGTCGTTTAGTTTCCTATGTTAGCTGAAATGCACAATGACTATGAATCTGAAACATATGGTGCTTGTATTTATATTTTGGTTGACATTCATAATGCTTTCAGATCGCCTCCAGTTATTTTGCATTGCTCTGCATATGTAGCAGGACCCCTCTGGACCACTGTAGAACTTCCTGAATTTTCTTAAACAAATTTTCTTTGTGAAACTTGAAGTCTGTTGCTCGGATTATCCAGCAAAAATCACGGGGTCCATTACACTTACAGTTTGAAATGTATCACTACCAGTACTAGATTCTCAGATCTGGGCTCAGATACATTCAGGCATATCGAAACCTGTATGAAAACATGAACTTGTCGCCTGCAACAAAAAAACAGAGACAATATTTGCACATTTTAAGAAATTTTAAGAAATAAACAAGAACCTAATAACACAGATCTTATGTTTTAAGCGCAAGAAAGTTTTATCTTGACTGGCAAGGGAAATAACTGTTTAGTGAGACTTGCACGGCAGGGTGTCTTTGTTTAAAGGTTCCAGTTTATCATAGAGATTATTAACGAACTTCATCCCAACGCTGTTTGGTCACTGAAAAAAACATGGAAATCTTGTTCATGTAACAGGACTGATTAGACCTGGTATCTGCATTGAGACCCTAGTACAGTTTCTTCGAATGTTATTGCTTTTTGGAGTAGTATCTAATACACTATCGTACTTTGTACTTTACTTCGATGATAAAAAAACGGTTTTGATAATTCCTTATTGTTTTTTAAAACTAACATAAAAACATACTGAACAGGTAATCCTTGGAAACAACAAGCACAAGCAAGAGATGAAATAGCAGACTCGATTTTATTTTAGTCTGTTCATGAGAGGTAATGAAAAGTGCAACACCTTTCACGCCTCCTAAAACCGCTTAAGCGATATTCTACATTAAGGCCACACAGACTGGACTTGATGAACACAAAGGTCCAGTAAGTATTAAGACCTGATTTGTAGTCGGGGCAACTTTATACGGCCGCCACACAGCACAAAACAAACAACTAATGAAAATTCTCTTTTTATTTTTTGATTAGTTTAAATCCTTTTTGCACAAGTGTTACTTGGCGAACCTCATCATCTGATACAAAGTTATATACCATAAGTTTGTTGGCAGCTGTATGTCTCACTTGAAGTACATCGGGTATCGGTTTATTTATTCAAAACCATGTGAATAAATACAATGAACATGCACATTTAGTTTATCTGTTTATTCAATGGTTCTTATCAAGTGATGTGATACGGATTTAATTAAATCGTTATACATTTTGATTTAAATTCGATTTAAATTGTGGCATTTGATTTAAATGTGGTACAGTCCTTGTTAAATAGTGAAAAAGCATGTATTTGACTGAGCTAAATAGTTGTTTAATCAACAGCGCCCCATACACCTCATCGAGTGACATAATTCCTGATAAATGTTGTCCCTAAAACCAATATGCACAAATGCGCACACATACGAGAAATTGAATACCCCATTCAACGTCATATATTTGGGGGACTGCCAGTCTCCTTCTGGATACTCCTTTAAGTTATCACATAAATGGTCTTTGACAATGTTTTATCATGCATCAAAGACGCTATTGTACCTATACCTTTAGGACGTCCTACTGATTTCATGGCGGAGAGACTATAAACCTTAGAACTACACACACACGCACACTTTTTCTTGCATACCGGATAAGGCTATCCACGTTTACTTGGGGGATGGAAAGTCTTTTCTTTCATACCGGACAAGGATATCCGTCGTTTTACCGGGGCTAGATATTTCCATCTCACCCTAGGGTCGAGATAAAATTCACGCGCGCCAACATCCGGTATGCAGGAAAACATGCAAAACGTTAGTAGCTGGCGGCGTCAACGCACAAAATGTCTCTGATATGCAAGAAAAAGAATCTATCATGGGTATTCGGTTCAGATACAGAATTCCAACCCTCGGTATAAGTGTTTTAATCGGAACCTCGGCAGAGCCTCTGTTCCGATAAAAACACATACCTCGTGTTGGAATTTCCTATCTTCACCGGATACCCATGAAAGATTCTTATAATCTTTATGGGTAAAGATAAAAGTCACGCGCGCACCAACATCCGGTACGCAGGAAAACACGCAAAACATTAGTAGCTGTCGGCGTCAACGCACAACATGTCTCTGAAATCTATCATGGGTATTCGTTTCAGATAGGGAATTCCAACCCGAGGTATGAGTGTTTTAATCGGAGAAGAGCCTCGGTTCCGTTAAAAACACATAACTCGGGTTGGAATTCCTTATCTTCACCGGATACCCATGAAATATTCTTATAATCATGCATCTGATGTCACCAGCAAACAACGCAATGAGTTTCGCTATGGAATGGAGGTATTGTGATATCAACATCTGAGAAGATAAGATGTAGGATTAAGTCGTCATATGACCTTAGCAGCAGCTGTTTGTGCGACTATAAACTGCAATTCAATTCAATTCGTTTTCGATTTACTCGAAGTATCGATATATCCATTAAATAAGAGGCCAATATGGCATGTATCGCTCTACTGGCCTACGAAGGCTAAATATTGTCCCTAATGTTTTTCAAAATATTTTTTATCTCATTGATAAAAAAAATCGTCGTACACATTTGATGGCAACAGAATGCAAAACAAAGCTTTTATTATCTAAAACAAAATTAAATTGGGGTTTGGGGAGGTGGGTGGGGGGCGTGTTGAGGATGGAGTAGGTATGGGGTGTGTTGTCGGATATGACTGTTCTTCAAACTTGCAAAATATAGCTTTCTTCACTTAATCGAGGGATATAGCCTAACTCTAGCGTATATTATCCGATATTGGTATTTTCAGAATTCGTCCGAGTTTAATTGATATTAAGACTCTGAACAACTTTGGTAAAGATCAGATTTAAAATGAAGCTGCTTGTGCTGACAAGGCAAATTATAGCATTTTTGTGTCGCCAGCTTAGCATGACAGACACTTAGGGATCGCCTTGTCCGTCGTCCTTCCGTCGTCTGTCGTCGTCGTCCGTCACACTTTAACCTGCAACCTAACCAGGGCCATAACTTGAAATGTATTTGACCTATGTTCATGAAACTTCACGCACATCTTCATCTTTACCCAAGGAATGCTGTTACACATGTCCAGTGTATCTGACTTTCATTTTGGCAGAGTTATGCCCCCTTTCATAAAACTTTAACTTGCATCCTAACCAAGCTCATAACTGGCCATAACTTAAGAAGTATTTGACCTATGTTCATAAAACTTAACACACTTAAGTATGTTAACACAAACAATATTGTTACCTATGACAAATAACTCTGACATTCATTTCAGCAGAGCTATACCCCTTTTCAGAAAATTTTAACCTGCAACCTAGCCAAGCCCACAACTTGAAAAGTATTGTTCATGAAACTTCACACAAATATTCATTTTAACCAAAAGGAATGTCGTTACACATGTTCAATTACTCTGACTTACATTTTGGCAGAGTTATGCCCCTTTTCATAACACTTTAACTTGCAACCTAACCTATCTCATAACTTGGCAAAATATTGGCCTATGGTCATGAAACGTTATACAGTCTTCCTTATCAACCATCCAATACAGATGTATGCCCCTTTTAATAAACTTTAGCACTTTAAAAAAAGTCTGCTCTATAATTCATGAAGGGCTGTCTTCAAACCGTATAGTTAGATTGTACTTGCTCAAATACGCACACGGCAGGCGATACAAGTGTTCCATGGAACACCCGTCTAGTTTCATTACATCAAGGGCCATAATTCTGGTGTTTATTATCCGATATTGGTCTTTTGCGAACACGATATCGATAATAATATTATGGCCAAGCTTGGTAAAAATCAGATGTAAAAGGAATTTGCTAGAGTGTTGACAGTGCAAAATCTAGCATGTTTCATTAAATCAAGAGCCATAACTCTGATATTTGTTATCCAATTTTAGTGGTTATCAAGCTCGTTCGAGCTTTAATTGTTATGACGACTCTTGCCAAGTTTGGTAAAGAACCGATGCAAAATAAAGGCGCTAGAGTGTTGACAAGTCAACATATAGCTTGTTTTTATTAAAGCAAAAGCTATAACTCTGGTAATTTTTATTTGATACTATTGTTTTTTTTTAGTAAACAATCTTTATTCTTGAGAGTTCTGAAAAAACGTGGAAAAAGGTGAAATAATTATCAAAATTACGGACGATTTACAAAGAAGTTATGGTCATTTGACGGTTCTGTAGAAAAGGATATGGAGGCCGCCATTTTGAGAGCCATGACATCATAGTTCTAAATGTCCAAATATAGAATATTTTTGAATATAACAATATACTGATTTAACGGAAAACATATTACATTAACTGTATGAAAAATATGTATACTTAAGGGTAAGAATGCATTTTATGATCAGTAAATTGAATTCAGGTGCAGTGATTTACTTTACTTAAAATGAAATGTATCCATATGCAATATGATAATAATCAATCTGACTAATATATGGTCATTAGAACTATTAGGTCACTGAGTCAATGTTACCAAAATGGCGCATCCCAGATCCGTTTTAGAACAACCGTCAAATGGTCATATCTTCATTGTTTATCATCCGATTTTGATTATTTCACATTAAGTGGTCCCGCCTAAATTTCATTAAGCGATGCAAAAATAGGATTTTATAACGCACATTTCGACAATAAAACACGTAAAAAAGCAAAAGAAATACTGAAAAAAAAGCGATAACATGTTTAAAATTACCAATTAAATGTTTCAGTGTTACAATATGTAAACTTTTTAAGCCGAAATTAAGGTTTTATTTCATACCCCAGCCAACCCCGTTTTCGCTTCTTGGAGAAGGGGTTGGATGGGGTATAAAAATTAATCCTCTGACCACGTAATATGACCTTGTCTGTCAGAAATCTAAATAATAATGATTGTTTGGTTGTGTGGCTACATTCCCTTTCAGACTCTGGCCACGTTTGGTAAAAATCGGATGCAAAATGAAGGTGCTAGAGTTTAGACAAGGCAAAATGCACCATTTTTCATTAAATCAAGGAGCATAACACTGATATTTATTAATCGATATTGATGGTTATTGAACTCGTCCGAGGTTTTTATTGATATTAAGACCCTGGTTAAGTTTAGTAAAGATAAGATGTAAAATGAGAGCGCTGGAGTGCTGACAAAACAAACTATAGCATTTTCTTCATTAAATCAAGGGCCCTAACTCTGGTGTTTATTGACAAAGGACTTATGTGTGCAAAAGATACGGGTATACGTCATCTGAACCATTGACAGATGTTTCACTATAGATGGTTTTCTAGAAAGTGTATGCAAACGAATTAAATTCAGTTCATCTTTCTTGAGGACTGATAAAAGTTGTTTCACTGATGCCATTTATATGAACATACATTATTTATAATACAAACAATACTTACAGGGGCATAACATTGAAAACACGAGTCATACACTGTCAGTCAAAACCTCCGGAGAAGATACCATTTGACACTATTTTACGTTAAAACGAAAATTAACAATCACAGTACTTTGGATAAAATTTGTTTTGTTTTTAAAGTTCGACCTTAGACATCTCTCAATTTCTTGAATTAATAGTGATATGTCTAAAATACAAAAGTAATTTAAGATACTTGGTCATGATAAATTCCATAACATCTTTATAAATCGCGTTAAAAAGTTTATCAAAATAGTTTATGACTCTATCATATTGCAACGCACTGCATGTGTAGCGGTTGACCCATTTACAGTTCGCCTTTGATTGTGCGATGTCAGGTCGTGGACCCTATGAATCCTGAAAAGACTGTAACGTTTGATGTTTGTTTTCCATCGTGTCTTGTCGTACCCTTACTGTTGTATTCTCTTGTTGCTCTGGATTCTTTCAAGTCACTGAATACTTACTTTGTGGCTTAATTCCTATGTTTTTGTTTGTTTATATTCAAATATGCAATTCCATATATATTCCAAGGAAATCCCAAGATGTTTTGTAAATAAAAAAGTTGCAGTTAGTTAGAGAAAGGACACAACTAAGATGTTGTAGATGTTTTAATCACAGTACACGCTGTAACAAGAAATTCATAAATGTTGAAGTTCCTCTTTAAACAATTGAGCCAGTTCAGTACTGTATTTAACGTAAAGAGTTTGCAAAATGTTGCATCCTAAGTTTGCTCACATGCTTGAGCCAAACACGTAGTATGTCAACAATGAAACTTTGCAGGAATACTATTTGCTGTGCTACGTGTTGTTTTAGTCTTTTTTCCGAAAGGAAAGATCTTTCGTAGCCATGTACCATTCGATTAAGAGCAGCATATTGTACATACAATAAATAGCGGAAATTCCCGTGTCGCGTTTCTTTTTCCTTTAAGTATACTTATATTGTCTATTAATGCTGCCTAGTTTGTAAGATATATAGCCTGTCTGGGATTTATTTATTTACACTGTCCCGTTTTATTGGGATGAAATATGGTAAGTTGCTTTGGTTTTACTATTATTTTTTTAATTTAATCTGTCCATTGAGACATTGAGAAATAATGTCAGTCGATTATTTTCTTTCATAATGCGGTTTTCTATCGGTGAAGTTAGCGGGTGTAATACAGTTTCACGAATTTGTATACAATGTTATCATACGTGTACAATCGCCATTTTCATATTAACCGCATAATTGTTTGATGAACCGACATGACATGCTATTACTGGTAGATTGGATTACGACTTATGACGTACGCATTGGCAAACAGTAATTATCTTATCGGCCATATTAGCATAGAGATTACGAATTTGAAAGATGCTAATCTCCAGAAGTACAGTATCTTAGATTTTAAAATTGATGTGAAATATGAACTTAAAACCAATATTGATTGAGTAAATCCCAAATGATTCCAAAAGGCGTGTGGTTATACGTATCTCTGCAATAACTGTTCAAAATCAACTTTCAGGTGTTTCTATGAGATGCCATTAATGTCAGATTAATGGAAAAAGTGACTTTTGACATTTGAATAGCGTATAACCGTATACTTGGCGTAATAAACTGTTTTTACTCCAACAAGAGAGCGGAAACACTTACTTTACCCAAAGTAGACTATAAAAATCGTTCATGGGTGTCCGGTGAAGATGAGGAATTCAAACCCGAAGTATAAGTGTTTTTATCGGAACCGAGGCTCTGCCTAATGCCCATGATAGATTCTTTTTCTTGCATATCAGAGACATGTTGTGCGTTGACGCCGCCAGCTACTAATGTTTTGCATGTTTTCCTGCATACCGGATGTTGGCGAGCGTGAATTTTATCGCGACCCTAGGGTGTGATGGAAATATCAAGCCCCGGTAAACTGACGGATTATAAGAATCTTTCATGGGTATCCTATGAAGATAGGGAATTCCAACCCCAGATATAAGTGTTTTTATCGGAACCGAGGCTCTGTCGAGGTTCCGATTAAAACACTTATACCGAGGGTTGGCATTCCCTATCTGAACCGAATACCCATGACAGATTCTTTTTCTTGCATAGCAGAGGCATGTTGTGCGTTGACGCCGCCAGCTACTAACGTTTTGCATGTTTTCCTGCATACCGTATGTTGGTGCGCGTGTGAATTTTATCTCGACCCTAGGGTGAGATGGAAATATCTAGCCCCGGTAAAATGACGGGTATCCTCGTCCGGTATGCAAGAATATAAGAATCTTTCATGGGTATCCGGTGCAGATAGGGAATTCCAACCCGAGGTATAAGTGTTTTTATCGGAACCGAGGCCGAGGTTCCGATTAAAACACTTATACCGAGGGTTGGAATTCCCTATCTGAACCGAATACCCATTTTTCTTGCATATCAGAGACATGTTGTGCGTTGACGCCGCCAGCTACTAACGTTTTGCGTTTTCTTGCATACCGGATGTTGGTGCGCGTGAATTTTATCTCGACCCTAGGGTGAGATGGAAATTTCTTGCATACCGGACAAGGATATCCGTCATTTTACCGGGGCTAGATACTTCCATCTCACCCTAGCGTTTTGCATGTTTTCCTGCATACCGGATGTAGCCGCGCGTGAATTTTGTCTCGATCCTAGTATCTAGCACCGGTAAAATGACGGATATCCTAGTCCGGTATGCAAGAAATAATTAATTAAATCCGACACAATTCGTGGTGTAATATCACTTCGCACGTGATTTTGTTTCCGGTCAACACAATGTCGCGGTGGTGTTTTCACTTCATTTTGCACGAGATAGGTTTCCAGTCATCGTTCACACTAAAACAATAGTTCTCATTGTGTGTACAAAATAATTATATTGATCAATTTCAGGAAGTATGTAAGTGTATGTTTGATTTGTTGATGGTATACGTCTGTGCCACACTCAATAGTAGCAGCAGTAGCAATAGTAATAGTAGCAGTAATAGTAGCATCAGCATCAGAATCAGCATCATCAGCACCAGTAGCTATAGCAGTAGCAGCAGTAGTAGTAATAGAAGGAGTCGGAGGATGAGGAAGAGGAAAAGGAAGAGTGACGGCGGCAGAGGCGTTGGTTATAGTACACATATTCGTAATAGTAGCAATTTTAGTTATGGTAGTTGTAGTAGTTAGTCGGTAATAATAGTTATAGAAATAGTAATAGTAGTGGTTATTCTAGTAGTAATTATAGTAGTAGTAGCAGTAGTAGTTAGTCGGTAATAATAGTTATAGAAAAAGTAGTAGTAGTGGTTATTCTAGTAGTAATTATAGTAGTAGTAGCAGTAGTAGTTAGTCGGTAATAATAGTTATAGAAAAAGTAGTAGTAGTAGTAGTGGTAGCAGTTAGTCGGTAATAGTAGTTATAGAAAACATAGTAGTAGTAGTAGTAAGTCGGTAATAATAGTTATAGAAATAGTAGTAGTAGTGGTTATTCTAGTGGTAATTATAGTAGTAGCAGTAGCAATAGTAGTTAGTCGGTAATAATAGTTATAGAAAAAGTAGTAGTAGTAGTAGTGGTAGCAGTTAGTCGGTAATAATAGTTATAGAAATAGTAGTAGTAGTAGTGGTTATTGTAGTAGTAATTGTAGTAGTAGTAGTAGTAGTAGTAGTAGTAGTAGTAGTAGTTTGTCGGTAATAATAGTTATAGAAATAGTAGTAGTAGTAGTAGTAGTAGTAGTAGTAGTGGTTATTGTAGTAGTAATTATAGTAGTAGTAGTAGTAGTAGTAATAGTAGTATTAGTAGTTAGTCGGTAATAATAGTTATAGAAATAGTAGTAGTAGTAGTAGTAGTGGTTATTGTAGTAGTAAATGTAGTAGTAGTAGTAGTAGTAGTAGTTGTAGTCTTGATAGTAATATTAGTGGCAGTAGTGATATTGACAGAAGTAATCAGTTCTTAAATATATATAACAGACGCACCAATTTCCAAGGAATTAATTTTCCTAAATTGATGTGACAGCGTTAACAAATGTATCGCTTTGAGTGACAGTGAATTGCTATTTAGGGTCAATGTATTACAGACGGATTACCTAAGAAGCCTGAATCTGCCGCTGATAGGGGGCGTGGGAGCTGTTTTCTTTATTTTTTTCAAATACTGCCAATGTCTTTAATAATCATGATATTGACGTTTTCTTCATGTTATTTTTGTTTTTATATGCTGACGAGAAGGTTGTTTTTACTGAAAGCGCCCACGATTTGCAGTCAGCTTTTAATGCAATGTCTGATTGCTGTAACACATGGGGTTACAAGAGAATGCTACAAAAAACAGAATTGTTTTATTTTGGAAAAGTAAGAGAGGAATAAGAAATATACCTGAGCCTCATTATGAAAATAATGTACTTGAAATTTCATATTTAGGTGTTCAATGGTAACTTTGCTAAGACTAGGAAATGGTTAGTAGATCAGGCTAGGAAAGTAATATTTTCACTTATTAAGAAAGCAAGGACCTTATTACTTCCGTAGTTACATGTGTTTAATAACATGATTGTATCTTATTATATGGGCCCGAGAAATGTTTTCTTGTTAATCAATCTCAATTGAAGTTTTGTAAAGTTATATCAATTTCAATTGAAGTTTTGTTAAGTTATCATTTAAATAAAACACGCCAAACTGTATGATTTATGGTGGAATTATTCCTATCACAATACAGATCAAAGGTACAGTTGTAAGTTAATTGGGCAAACGTTTAAATGCCAAAAGTGAAAAGATAAGCAGTTTATTATATAAAACTTCATATTCGTTATACATGAATGAAAATGTTAAGTTGCCTTGGATTAAATATGTACACAGCTCTTGGACTGACTATTTATTAGTTAGAGCAAAAGGTTTCATGTCCAAATATGTTTATAAAGATTGTTAACTTAACCACAAAATGCCTATTGAGAAAGGCCGATTCTTTTATATTGAAAGAAATGTAATAACCTGTTATCTCTGTAATGAAAATTCACTTGGCAAGTATTTATCTTTTTCAGTTAAATATGTTAAGATAGAAAAACGTGTTTAGGAGAGTTTTGTTATAAGTACCCTAACAAAAGTTAAATTTCAATCATTCATGAACAGTGAGAATAAATCAATAATATGTAGGCTAGCAATATTTTGTAAAACTATATTATCTGTTTGTAAATAAGAATGTACACACAGTACTCATTCTCCATTCAAATTCATTATTTTATTTTCTTCATTCCAGTTTGCTGTTCTAAATATTTGTTCACTATTTGCTGACTTTGATAAATGTTTGTATGTCACATAATAAAATTTGAAACTTGAATTTAAGAACGTACCCCTATTCGGCTCCAATTATTTTTGAAAATTATCAATTTCTGACTGTTGGAAAAGAAATAAAGGCACTTGTTGTTACCTTACCTGAACGAACTCCTCTACGCTAAAGAAAGGATCCGCGGTGTCCGAGCCCGTGAGTACGAGTTTTCAAATAGGTTCTGCTGTTGAAACCCGGGTGGTTTTCGGAGTAACTCCCCATATTACCTACGTGATGCTATAAACCGGGACGGGTGAAAATTACGCGTTTACTTTGCTCGAGAGCGGTTGATACTCGCGCCCTTTTTCCAGACTCCCGTGATCCATTAGCGTATGTCTACACTTTGGACACGATGGTCGATGTGCGCAACTTTTAGAGCGCGCAACGAAATAAGGTCTGATTCGCACATACACTACTACTTGCTTAAGCCGGATTTAAGGTGTTTGATATTTGTTGCAAATTAGTTTACCTCTCATAAACATATTCAATAACTCCAAATCTGCTACTGTTCTCTTTTGTTTTGTGTTTGTTGCTTTCAAGGAATCTCCTTTTCAGTTTTTATTGACATTCAAAGTGGTTATTTGTAGTGCTGTGTAGTGGCTGTATAACGGCGCCCGACTACAAATCAGCAGTGTTATTACTAACTGGTCCTTTGTGATCATCAAGCCCAATATGTGTTGCTTTATCATAGAATACCGCTTAAGCCGGTGCTATGGACGTGATATGTGATGGAAATTATATTACCTCTCATGAACAGATTCAATAAAATCGAGACTGCTACGGTTCTCTCATGTTTGTGATTGTTCCTTTGCTTTCAAGGGATCCGCATTTTAGTATTTATTTAAACTGTCATACGTGTGTTTCATTCATGTTTATTCAACTTTTATTACTGAAATTGAAATATATTTAGTTAGCATGTTGTATTATACTTTAGGCACATACTATATCCAGATATCGAGGGCTCGGCGCAAGACTATGGTAACTGCTTTTTTCATTTTTTTACAGGAGAAGGAATAAACTGAATATCTTCCATAAAATTTGATCATTATAAAATGTCATTGTGATTCAAAGTCAGCAAATAGTGAACAAAAAAGATTCCTTTTTAATGTATAATAAATAATTTCAAAAACATTTATTAATTTTCGAGTTATTTGAAAATATTTCACTTGCAATAGTCTTGCCTGAAAGCTGATATCGACGAATGTATTTAAATTGGCAAGACTATGGTAAGTCAACTTACCATAGTCTTGCATGGTATTTTTAATCTTTTTTTTACTCAAAACGCATTGCAAGACTATACCAAATTAAATACCAAACAAATGCTGAACACATGTAATGTTGTTACCATGTTTTATTCAATATTCTATAAGAAATTGTGATCTTTGAATAATGACCACACTGGTAACTTCATTTTTTTTTCAAACTTATCACAAACATGATTTTCATTTTACTTTCCAGGTTTTAGCCTACTAAGATAATGACTACACATATAAACTTAGTAAGTATTCATATCATTAGATATATTTTTTATCATTATATAGATATTGTTTGTAATAGTGATGTATTGGTCCTAATGTTCATCTAAAATTGATCTTTGGTGCGTTCAATTTTAGATGAACATTAGGATTATTATTGTTATATTTTTTTGGAATAAAAACATTAATAAAATAGGATTAAGAAATTTCTTTCTGAGTGAAATATTACTGGTTAATCTCTACATATATTGTGATGAGCATGTCTCTGATCATTTTGTAAATCCATATCAGCCTGGACCCTACAATTGATAAACATTCTAATGTGCATTTCAGGGTACCTATGCGTCGAATATGAATAAATATTTTTTTAATTCTTTCTATGTTTTCATACCTGATATGATCGAAAAGAATGAAAACGGACGCTCCTGAATCTGGCGGAAGATTAATTGTTTTTTAAGGTAGGGTGACTTAAAGAAATCAATTGACCAACGTGGTGTAAATTACAAATTATAACCGCAGTATACTATTTACCTTCCCTTATTTGCGAGATATAATGGTTTTATTTCAAAATAAAGGATAAGTATTATTGATTGCCGGAGGTGCTGAACATTGAACAACAACAACATACGTTTTACTTGGTACATCTGAACCCTAGAAACAGACATGTGCAGACGACAATTTCTAAAAAATAACGTCGCCATGTTGTTTTAATTTTTACAATGGAAACAATGGGGTCAAAATGAATTTTAGCCTTTGTGAAGCATACAGTATGGCTATGACAGGATTGCAAACAGATCCTTCGTTCTTTCTAACCATATCAGGTATGAAAACAAAGTAAGCAATAAAAAAAATCTTGATTCATATTTGACGCACAGGCATCCTGAAATGCACAGTAGATTAAAATATCCAAAATCAACTTCAATAATATAAGATCAATAACAATTTTTTATCTCAGATAATAATACTAGGTTATTTAACTTGATTTATATATTTAAATTCTTCCAAGTTCTGTACAGGGTAAGGAGTGCAATATTATTTATCAAATTTCAATAAATAGTAACATTTTTTATAATTTTTTATAATCAAATTATTTTGGTGACAACAATTACTGATTTGACCAGTCCTAAAGCATCATAAAAATGAAACCGTTTTAAAAATAAATTCTATTTAGTTTACATTTGCCATACAATGTTCACATATTTATCAATATTATATTATCTTGTTCATAACAAAGTTATTTCATGACAAATGTTTAAGGAACTCTTAAATTATGTTTAATGACAAAGATGAAGCATTACATTAATATTAAACTACCGGTAGTCAAAAAACAATACATTTATTGTCCACAAATATTTTCAAAAAAGCTGGCAAACTTCATAATATGAACAATATGCATGCTCTCTTTCCATTAAACATTAATTAGAGAATAAATAGGTATTTAATAAGATGGCTTATTATGTACTCATTCATATTAATATTTAACATGAACATGCAAGTTCAATAATTTCATATCTCATTAGCCTCAACAAACACTAAATCTATAACTATGATTTTGGTTAACTATGAATTATCATAGGGATCATTCTTTAAAAAAAAAATGAAAATTATCAAACATAACAGTAGTGTACTTTTATTGTACATTGTTAATTTTTATTTTACGTCCGTTATTCATCATCCATTTCATGGGGCAAACGTAAAAATTGAATTGAATGAATGTTGTTTAACGGCTCATCAACACAGTATAGGTTATTTAGAGCCGCTCCAGGGAGAGGGGAAGGATACATAGGAATCCGGGAACCGTGCCCTACTCTTATTATCAAATAGTTTCCTATTGTTCTTTAACGTGCTTGGAGGATAGACCGATACACGGGACCGCTCGGTTTACGCCCCTCTCCGACGGACAAGGCTAAGGGAAAATGTCTTGCCCAAGAACACACCGACGAAACGATTGAACCCGGTTACAAATCTACCGCTCTATCGACTGCGCCATGCCAGAAAAAAAAAGGACGGTGGACACTTGAAATTAACCCATTTTACAAAGTGTCGATAGATCTATTTAATTACTTTGCTTTTGCAATTGGATTCCCATCTGTGCTCAGTCTCTTCAAAACTAGATCAGTAAATTTGGGCTTTGAGCGCTGTTTGTAAAACAAGTTCACAGAATAGACTGGACCCTTTTTTTTTCATAACTCACACAGACATCACATTGGTCTTTTATTGGTTTGTGAAAGGCCAAGATAAATTCAGTGTTGAATATGTCATAAAAACCCATTGACACCTTTGCAACCCCTTCACTGTCACACTCTTCACAGTACAACCTATACACTTTTGCAAGACTTAGTCCTGCAGGAAGATAGCTTTTATTACTGTCCTTTCTACAGTAATGACTCTCAATTGTATTGAAGGATTTGATAGGATTTCTTACCCTTTATTTCTGACTATGCGACTCTGACTGAACCGTATCAGTGCTACCACCCCAGTGACTATGCGACTCAGACTGAACTGTATCAGTGCTACCACCCCCTTGACTTTGCGACTCAGACTGAACTGTATCTGTGCTACCACCCCCTTGACTTTGCGACTCAGACTGAACTGTATCTGTGCTACCACCCCCTAGACTTTGTGACTCAGACTGAACTGTATCTGTGAAGGATTTGATAGGATTTCTTACCCTTTCTTTCTGATTTTCGGGGGTTCTGTTTGGTGGGGAGTCATGCCGACCCCATTGGTCATCTTGGCAAACCCCAACAGAATTTCTCTTTTTATGTGCAGTTTCAACCATTTGGTCACTTATGCTTAGTGTTGCCAAGAAGAATGTTTTACAGACCTGAATACTTACCCCGAATTTGAAGATGGCAAAGTCCAAACTATTAAATGTGGATGAATCTCTGAGCCGTTTGATTTTCTGGTATTTTTTCTTTTGATTTGAATATTCGTCAATAAAATGTTTATTAATATCTCCAAGTCTCCAAAAGGTGTGAAAAAATGTGCTCACGGTCCTCTTCAGAAGTATTGTTCTTTCATTTAAATTTGCATTTTTGACCGCAACCTTCCTTCATTATTTTCCACTATGTGTGTTCCCAGAATACAGAGATTTGTAACTTCAGCTCGAGTTTCGATTTTGTTTTGAAATGTTTATTTTTCATTTTGTTGGATTTCTTTTCTTTCCCTACTCTTTGTACCTATGTCATTTGTAACCTACTTCCCGTTTCTTGAATGTCCTGGTTCGTTATGTGACTCAGACTGAATTGTATCAGTGCTACCACTCCCATGACTATGCGACTCTGACTGAACCGTATCAGTGCTACCACCCAGGTGACTTTGCGACTCAGACTGAACTGTATCAATGCTAGGACCCTCTTGACTTTGCGACTCAGACTGAACTGTATCAGTGCTACCACCCCCTTGACTTTGCGACTCAGACTGAACTGTATCTGTGCTACCACCCCCTTGGCTTTGTGACTCAGACTGAACTGTATCTGTGCTACCACCCCCTAGACTTTGCGACTCACACTTAACTGTATCTGTGCTACCACCCCACCGACTATGTGATCCGGACTGAACTCTATCTGTGCTACCACTCTCTTGACTATGCAACCTGGACTGAACTGTATCAGTGCTACCACAACCTCGACTTTGCGACTCAGAATGAACTGTATCAGTGCTACCAAACCCCGGACAATGCGACCCGGACTGAACTGTATCAGTGCTACCACAACCGTGAACTGGCGTATCAGACTGAACTGGTTCAGTGCTACCAACCCCATGACTATGTGTCCTGGATTGGACTGTATCAGTGCTACCACAACCTTGACATTGCGACTCAGACAGAACTCTATCAGTGCTACTAACCCCCTGACTATGCGACTCGGACTGAACTGTATCAGTGCTACCACCCTCCTGACTATGCGACTCGACTGAACTGTATCAACATTGGCAGGATTTTTACATCGATTGTCAATTAAACTATTTTCAGAATCTGGTCAAATCAAACAAGACTATTTTCATCAGAAATAGAAACAGACAATGCAGATTCTTCATCATCAGAAACTGACATAACAGTTACTTTATTTAATACCTCAACATCGGCAAAAAACCCACCCAATCTTATTTTGGTTAATTGTTTATATAACAAAATGTTCATTTTATATTGTATTGGGATTTACTGTAAGGCTTTCAAAAATGAAAACGATATACATACGTTTTAAGTTCAGTTCCTCTTAAAAAAAATCTTATAAAATATCAAAAACTTGGTCAAAATCCAAAGTTTTTTTTTATTTATTTTTTAATTGTTTTATATTTTAATATATTTATATTATATTTTTTAAATAGGGACACATTATTTTTTGGCAAGAAAGTGTGTTTTTTATACCTTTGGTTCCATTTTATATTATTTATTAAAATTATTTTTTATGATTTGTAAAACATTTTCATGCAATACATTTTCCATGCAATACTATGCAGTTGCCATAGACTTGTACAATACTTACGATACAGCTATTGTGTTTTTTCAAGTGCAATACTATGTAAGTCAACATACAATAGTATTGCGTTAAAAAATATATCAAATTCAGTTACAATAGTATTGCATTTTCTAGAATTTTCAAATAAACCTTAAGATATTTCTATAATATTTTGTCAGGTTATGTAAATGACTAAAGTACTTCCAAAAACCTGAAAAAGTCATTTTGACAAAAAGTGCAGTTACCATAGTCTTGCGCCGAGCCCTCGATATATGGAAACTAATAATTCATAAAGCAAACCATTCAAACAATAGCTACGGATTTACGCCTCAGAAACGTCATAGCATTATCACATTTAATTAATTAATGTTTATTATGTGAATTTGAGCAGGTGTAACGGGGAATATTGACACCTGACCATCCGTCAGGTTTCTCCGGAGAAAAATGACACGTCACTCGTAGGAAGAAGAAAAATGACTCCCCCGCGGGGTTCGTTTTATACACCTTGCTTAATGAAATAAAATTAGATTCAATCAGGAATGGAACTAGTGTACCGATGTGTAGAGGGGTTAGATCACTCGAAAGTGCACTCGATCCATTTAACTGTCTTTTAATTTCTATTCACCGGTATCACTCCGTTAAATATGGTGATTTCTGTCAGTAATGCGTGACAAAGACACATCACAACATCTCTCTGTCAGATTAATACAAATACACAATTAGCCTTGTAGTCGTACTGCGCCTACGTCTTCCAGTTAATAACCTTTAAGTAGTTATATACAGTATACAGCAGCGCCACCTAGGGATTCATGTTGTTTTAAATGTACAGTTAGCATAATCTCTGCCACGAAAGGCAACTCACAGACTGAAGACTGCCCCTGAGGGAATGGACCACTATTAATTTCCCACAAACTTACAGTATAGCCTAATATGGTGTCACACATGCCATTATACTCCGTCATACTCGAAACTGTCAGTAAACTATCTTCATAGCTAGCACAACACAGACATAGCCAAAAATCAAGCTCCATTTCGGCTTCCACGTTCAGAATGTTGGTCAAAGTGAAAGTAGGTATCAATTCTAGGCCAATTCAGCTCAAATCTGACGAAGAACGCAAACAAATCTTACTTTACAAAACGTAGTGCCATTCACTTGTCTCAGCTCTGATTTACCTGATTCTTGAAGCAAAATATCTGGGAATCTACTCTCTACGCACAAATATTAATCAGCACTACCTGTTGAGTGTACTTTTATTCACACAACATCTCAAATAACACTACTGTCAGCTGTATATGGGACTACTTTCGGTACCATTTTGACCTCCTGGTTCCCAGTTCAAGTCCGTGATAAGACAAAGTCATTTGCGGCTCAATACAAATCCAAACAATCAGTTTCTCTGCAATAAATTTAATGACAAAAACACTTGCAGCTGTAACACAGCCGACGAATTATTATAGAGTGTAAATGTGTCCAAGTTAAAGAAATGAGTTCACATTTTAACATTACTGACTATTGTTACAGAAAGAGAAAAGTGTGAAAGAAAAAGTTTTCACGTTAAAAGTTTTCACGTTTAACGTTTCTATGTTCTCACGTTTACGGTAAAATAAATGTTTTCACGTTTACGGTAAAAATTTTTTACACTTATCACCAGTGTCGTTTTCACACTTGTGACATTGGGCTTTCCCCGTATATGGTAAATTGTTATTATATTTAAGCGAGTTTTCACATTGATGACCATTTTCACGTTTAAGGTTCCTACAATCATATTTAACCTCTACGGGGCAGTACAGCCCATTTCCTTTACGATATGGGTCTTAATTCATAACCTTCTTAACATATTAAAACAAAAAAGAAAAATGTATTTTAAAAAAATAGCTATTTTTGACTGATATTGCTTAGAAAGTAGATATAAATATCGAACAGGAAAAGTAGCTGCAGTCAAGGAAGACAGTCAACCTCAAACAAGAGCTTTGCTTTATGAATACGACGGCAGGTATATAAGATGAGGCCATATTAAAGTTATTTCTTTGTTTAGCATTGCTATATTGAATATAACTTGGGTTATAGCTATACAATACAATGTACTTGACTTCAATAAAGAAAAATATAAGTTAATCATTCAAAACCTTTCTGATAAATCTTTATTATTTTGGAACAGACATAAAAACAAAAACAATTAAAGAAAATCCTGTTCATGTTTACTTCATACAAAAGCTTTATTGGGCGTGCCTCATCATCTAATATATAATTGAAAAACACAATTTGATCATGCAAATGTCTAACAATGATTTACTGTAAGGATCCATAATATTTGGTGTGCATATTATTATTCTGGGACATGCAGAGTTGTAACTTCCAACTTCGTGGGAGCAAATTGTGCTAAAAGCCGCGGAGATTTTATAGGGGCTTAATCTTTGTTTAAGTACTTATCGAACTGGGAAAAAATATACGCGGCAAAAAAAGTTTTGGACCAGAGTATATAAAGTCATATAAAAATAAAACTAGTGGACAGAATTTAGGTATCTATTTTTAGTAACCAAGGTCTACCCAACCGGGTTAATTTGGTACCAGAATCATTAAATTCCAAACAAGATTTGATTTTTAAAAAATATCGCAAACACACAAAGGGTCTGTAAAAAATGTTGCAAAGTTCATACAAAGTAACAGTTACGGACACATTCGAGTAACCAATAAAAAGATTATTATTTTTTCACAAACTTTCATTGTAAACGATAATTATTGTTGATTATTGATCTATTGTGAATTATCAACTGAGATAATAAGGGTTATGGTCGAATGTCATGGTTCAGCGATCATTGTACGGGTTCGAACACTGCCATGGTCCAAAACGTTTTTACAGAGTATAGTATATTTTACATATCTTAAACTACTAATATGAACTTAGCTGCCTTGTTGGTTAGATATTAGATTATGGCGGGGATTTCTTTATATACACTGTCCTGTTTTAATGGCGGTAGCCCTATTGTCAATCCTTTTGTGTTTGGGATGTCATTTGCATTTTTTATTACTTTTGCCTTCTCGTTTGTCTGTTTGCGTGTTTGTTTTTGTGTTTTGTGGTTGACTGTCGTCCTTGAATGCTGCTTTCCCTGTCCGATACTTTTTTCTTTTTTTAACTCGTCCCGTAGTATAACATTTTGAATATCAATCAACCTAAAAATCGGAAAAATAAACATTTGCAAAAAACGAGTTGCACATACTCCAAGCTTGAAAGTATCTCATCCGAATATAGACCGAATACAGACCGAACAAAACTGTTCTGCAGTAATCTAGTAATGTTGGAATATGGTTCAAATGTACCTCTCCGGAATTCCATTACAAGAAAGCGAAAACAATAAATCATATATTAAATATTTATATAGGAGTCTCATCCTGAAATGTTTCTAATTTTGTATTTTATATAGCTTTACAACAACATCTTAGTGTTTCTTTTGTTATTTTCTCTGGATGTGCTTTATTGTTAGAGAATTGCTTTTGATGGGATGTAGTTTTGCTTACTCTGTCTCGTTTATCTGGGCGCTGAAGACAGGATAATAGCGAGGATTGTGTACACATAAAATCGAGTCAAGCTAACCTGTAGGCCTTATTGCCTACTGACCGTTCCAAGTCGGTTACACTTTCTTCACAACCCTTTCTGTTGCATTTTGTATTTTTCATTGTATAATTAATTAAATATTGCTCCTTGTTTGTAGTACATTGCGGACCTATTGCCATTGCAATTGCGTTTGGACGCTGTGGTTTCTTTAGGACCCTATATCTCTTTTTTTTCTCTGTTTCGTTTAGTACATGGTTCTAATGATTCTTATTTGATTCTTTTATAAAAAATATTTTTTATATTCCTTATATAACAGGTATTATTTACAATACATTTACTGCTCGTTATTATCCGTATATGTTCTATTGTGTCCGACAAGTGTCGCTGCGCGCTTGACCCGTGTGATTCTGCGCAAGGCATGCCGGTAATCAATGGCGGTGTAAATAATAATACCGTCTGCTGCGAGTTATATTTTGGGGAGGACTGGCCACTATCTTCTAATTTTGATAGGTTTCTATATACGTACCCGTGTCAGATCCATACTATCTGTCACAAGTTGACTGATATAATTTATTAAATAGTTTGTCGCTACCTCGTGAGTAGCTCGTGGCTAATTAGCATAACGCCTATTTATAAATCGAAAATGAAAGTACTTCAAAAGTCATTAAAGAGAAAGCGTTAGACGGTAAAATGATGGTAAATAAAAGCATTAGGTTTTACTTATTCAACTATGAACTCCTGTGTTTGTACAAACAAATAATTTGTTACAAAATGATTTATAAACAATTTATTGAAATATAAAGTAATCCGTTGGCGGTTATGCGTATGCGTGTGTAGACAAAAGCCATATTTTGCTCGGTAATGCGTCTTAGTATAGAGGCCAATCGTCAGTTGTGACGTAGCCGGTGTATGTATAGAATGTATACGTTCTGGCTTAAATAGTGATTTTACATCGATATACTTATATTATTTTCCAGTGTTGGAATGAGCGAAGAAAAAAAAGGCATACCATCATATATAAAAAACAAAAAATTCCTACTTTGTCCCAATCCTACTTTGCGCACGAAGGATTCCGAAACTTAACCGAGTATTTTGAGAATTTCGATCATGCCGCGCAGAAGAATTCCGGAATTGTCCATATAGTTAGCCTATATACAGATATCGTACAGAGCACATCAGCAACAAATAAACATATATACAGTAACCTAACGATCGTGTGATGACGTACATATGCACACACACACACTTGCGCACGCACGCACGCACACACACTCAAACACATACAACTTTATGTCCTTAAAGACAGAATGTTCATAATCAAACGAGGCCATTTGTGTTGTATAACTATAGCGTTTGTCTGCGTTCTTTATCTAAATAACACCACTACTATATAAAAGCAACAATTATTCGTTGTTTAAATGATACAATAAAAAAGTTACTCTTATTAAATTAGATTTTTCTAGACTTATACAAAACATGATCGTATACAATTTTACATATGACAACCATTTCTATCGACCAACAATACAATCATTATTTTATCAGTATTAAGTAATCTACACCAATAATTATTCTAACAAGACGTATTTGAGAAAATAACATGGCAGCTAGGAGTATAATACAGCTATGGCATATATTTTACTAGCATAATAAGAATGCAAATTGGAACCAAATCAGAGTGTTTGTACACCAGGCAAATTGAGAGAAGGGCAACTGTGCTATGCATTGCAGTTCATACGATATGTTCAACCAGAGCTTCAAACTTACAATATTTGAAAATATGTTAAAAGAGCGAAGTATTTATTGTGAGAGCGAAGCCGATTTTTATAGTCGAATACCATATCTGACATCATCAAAGCAACAAATGACTTCATGATTTCACTTTCAATAATATGGTGCCGTTTAATGGTTAAAGTAAAAGTTGAATGCATGTGATAAATATACATTAGTTCTTATTTAGTATTGGTTTTTATAACGCGTTGGCTAAATTGAAATTGTTACTATGGCGGGGTATTTCAGTGTGGCAGCTCTACAAGTAGACACCGTTGGGTTATGACTGAAACGTTGTTATAAGTGGCTACTTTAAACCCGATTATAGACATACAAATTTATCACAAGTTGAAACATTGGAGGAACACATACCCACTTAAAGTAAACATATATATGACGTTACATGTTTTATTTAACATACAATGCGTTTGGATTCACATGCAGCTTTTCCTCAAGCAGTCATTTTATAGGATTCTGGCATGGTACTTTTACGACAGATTGAGGACCCCAGAGGTACAGCCAGTCGGCCAACATCGAATTGACAATTGTGAAAACATCGAGCATTTGATTTTATTCAAGTGAAGTCAGACGAAGTGATGTGTGCAGAATATAAGAGACAGCCAAACGTTTTCTGTTTGCTTTTGTTAAAACAGATCATATACGTAGTGACTCAGTGTTTTTAGCGTTTTAGATATGTGATCATCTTCCAGTGAGAGGACACATAATGTATTTAGTAATCAGGAGAGTTCTTTATCTTGTAATATAATGAGATAACTGTGTTTATCTAACAAAGTGATATAGTAGGTACGCAGACGGAAGCGGCTGTTATATGAGGAGGTTTTATTAAGCAATATGACCAATACCACAATAGTAGAAGGCTTTTTAAAGAACTGTGGCAGACTATTGACGTCTGGTAGACGTTGTGTCGATCTCGTGATGGAATTACATAAAAATATTGCTTACACAGTCGGTTTGAAATAAGGTATCGCCCTGTATTTAGCTGTCTTCAAAGTACATAATTTGCCACGGACGTTTTATTGGGATGACAGTAGGGTACGTGTATGGTTTGGTGTACCCTAGAACCTGGTTTAAACCCCCAGCGACCTTTTTTGCCACTGACCGTTCCAAGGCGGTAGCCCTATTGTCAACCAGTTTGTGTTTGTGATATCTTATTTGGCCTTTTATTCATCTTTAAAGTTGTTCTTTGTTTCTGTGTGTGTTTGTGGTTGACTGTCGTCCTTGAATGCTACTTTTCCTGTTCGATTTGTATATCTACTTTTATATAATATTTTATAGTGATCTTTTCGGCCCCTCATTTCAAATCATTTCAAGATAATGAAATTTCAAGCCGGATCGGGTTAGTAAAACCAGTTATGACCATTGTTTTCTGACAAATGCATTATTTTGCCTTGTGAACACTCTAACACTCTTCATTTTGTATTTGATCTTTACCAAACTTTACCAGATGTTTGATATTTTGAAAGCTCGGACACATTCGAAAACCAGCTATATCGGACACTGGACACCAGCTATATCGGACACGGGACACCAGCTATATCGGACACGGAACTCCAGCTATGGCTCCTTAAAGTATGTAAATTATGCCATATTCAACCTCGTGAACACTACCAAATTCATTTATTTATTATTTATTTATTATTATTCATATATTCAAAAATTTCAAATATTTGATCTTTACGAAACTTGGCAATATTGTTGATTTTACTAGTAATAAAAGAGCGGACAAGTTCGAAATCCAACTATATTGGATAAATAATAGCAATGTTATGGCCATTGTTATACTGAAAAACGCCATATTCAGCCTTGTGAACATTCCAGCACGTTCATATTATATATAATCTTTCCCGAACTTGGTTTGATTGTTGATATTAAAGCTTGGATAAGTTCGACAACCAATTTAAATGGACCGAGAACATTACATTTATGGTCGCTTTCTTATTGAGCATAGCTATAGTCAGCTTTTACCAAACTTAGCTTTGTTGATATCAATGCAAGTTGTAACTGAAAGCTCATTGTTAACACGAGAGTTATAACCCTTGATTTGTTAAAACAAATCCATGTTGTGATTTATGAACGCTTTAGCATTATCATTGTGTATCTGATAGTCCCTAAATTTGAACGAATTATTTAATAATTGTATTATTGAAATCTATGACATGTAAGTCTAGAGTTGTGACCCTTGAATTATTTCAAAATGTTACATGCTATTCCATTAGCCTTACAGCAACTTCATTTTTCATCTGATCTTTACCAACCTTGATCAGATTGCTGATATCAATAAAAGCTCGCAAGTGTTTGAAATCTAGCCGGATAATTTAGTAACACCAGAGTTATGGCTTTTGATGCATTGAACACTATGCTATATTTTGTTTTGTTAAATCTCTAGGAACTGCATTTTTCATCTGATGTTTTATTAGGCTTGCAATGAAACAAGTTCACTAAGTGGTACAATTTGAGTAGAACCCTCTCCTCTAGCACTGGCCAACACCTGATTTAAGAGACATATTTAGCCAGTAGAGCGTCTACAGGCCCTTTTGGGCATTTTGTCATTTTGAGTCAGTAGGTCAAACATTTAGGTTACCTCAAACTGATTGTTTCAGATCATTGTCTCCAATATATTGTCCAATCTAGCACTTCCCTTTCAAGTTGCATGTCATGGACCTTAAACGTGTTCGCTTGTTGTCATTTTCACAAGTTTATTGATAATGACACGAAACATCCCAAACGTAAGCATAAAGTCAATTCGAATTTATTCTTATACACTAGTGTAATAACTATGCAAATGGAGACAGAATTATCGATCGATCTTTTCCATTCAACGGTGTGCAATATGAATTTCCTTGTCAAATTCTATTGCTATTTAAATACCGGATTACGCAAATGGACGAGGCATTTACGTTTTGTGGCATTTTTGGAAAACTTATTTGTTGAATAACAAATCTCGATATTTTTTGTTTTTCGATATTAAAACTTATTGTTGAATAACGACTCTCGAGTATTTTGTTTTCGATATTTCAAAACTTATTTGTTGAACAACGAATTTCGAAAGTTTTGTTTTATTTTTCGATATTTCGATATTCAAAATTTATTTGTTGAATAACGAATCTGGAGTGTTTTGTTTTGTTTTTCGATATTCAAAACTTATTTGTTGAGTAACGAATCTCGAGTGGTTTTTTTTTTTCGATATTCAAAATTACTTTTTAAATAACGAAGCTCGATTTCTTTGTTTTTTGATATTCAAAACTTATTTGTTGAATAACGAATCTCGATTTTTTTTTCGATATTCAAACTTATTTGTTGAAAAAGAATCTCGACTTTTTTTCTTTTCGAAAACTTCATTACTTGGTCTCGCCTTAATTCCATTATGCGATGGGAAAGTTTATAATTGCATGATTTTATATCTGATATTTCGACAATAAAATACGTTTGAAGTATTGTTTCATGAAAAAATGCGATAACCTGTTTAAAATTTAACTATTAAATGTTTTAATTTTACAATATGCAAACGTTTTAAGTCAAAATTAAGGTTTAATTTCATATCCCAGCCGTTTCCGCTTATTGGAGAAGGGTTGCCCTATTGTCAACCCTTTTGTGTTTGTGATGTCGTTTGCATTGACTATTACTTTTGCCTTCTTGTTTGTCTGTTTGCGTGTTTGTTTCTGTGTTTCCTTGAATGCTACTTTCCCTGTCCGATCTTTTTATATTTCTTGGATGGGGTCTGAAAGTTTATACTCAGACCACGACATGTATTTGTTGAATAACGAATCTCGATTGTTTGTTTTTCGATCTTGTTGAATAACGAATCTCGAGTTTTTTGTTTTTCGATCTTCAATTTGAATATCAGTGTAAGGCGATTGCAAAATGTCACATCCTAAATTTGCTCCCTAGCTTGAGCCAAACATTTGATGTGTTTTGTGTTGTTTTAGTCGATTTTCATAAGGAAAGGTCTACTAATATAGCCACGTGTCTTTCGATTAACAGTATGATTAACATATTAACATGTGAGGACAAATAACAAAAGAAAAAGAGAAGAAGAGATAAATGAGTTTTAAGTGAGGACAATTAGGTCCTAACACACACTATATAAGGTCTCTTTTCTTGTCCTCACAATACCTCACCCAACTACATGTCCAAGTCTTCAAAATATCTATGACACATTCGTTCATGTGGGGACATCTATAAGCCAGAATCCTGCCATGTGAGGACACTCAAGACAATGGGAGGACAAACGTAATGTCTTTATATCTCCTATTGTTTAAATGATGTGTCATCTCTTTCTCTCTCTCTCTCTCTCTCTCTCCTCTCTCTCTCTCTCTCTCTCTTGTTTTCATGACTTTACTTTCATGTTTGTGTAATTCTGTATACTAGTATCTGTTTACATGCGTAGGCATAATGGTTTTTATATCTCCTCAACTACAGAAATAAATAAGGAAATATGAAGTTTTCTAAAGTACGTCACTCTTTATTGGGTACGTATATAGATGATGGTATGATAATTATACATGTAATTAGATTTCATTGTATTCGCCAGATGAACGCGCTTATAATAACATTAATTAACAATCTTATTGAGATTTAATTACTCTCCGTATACATACGTAGTTTGTTTTGTTGTATTGTTAAATAAGGAAATATGATTTTTTCTAAAGTTTGTCACTCTTTATTGGGTACGTATATAGATGATGGTATGATAATTATACATGTAATTAGATTTCATTGTATTCGCCAGATGAAACGCGCTTATAATAACATTAATTAACAATCTTATTGAGATTTAATTACTCTCCGTATACATACGTAGTTTGTTTTGTTGTATTGTTAATTAGTATTGGGATACACGTATGTGCGTTAAACAACTGGGAAACATTGTCAACCTGACGTGGCATTACACCATAATTATTTAAAGGAACTGGAGGCGATCTGGAATGGTAATTGTTGCCAGCACAAACACAGGACAAAACCCTCATGATGTGCTTCAGTTGCATATGAAATGTGCACATGCATGAAAGAAGCCACTTATAAAGTTCTGTTGAATTCTTTATGAAAATGTTTTTACTAGAAAATCATCAATAGTAATTCATACATAGTTCATATTGATAGAAGTTGGACATACTATTAAATAAAAGTGTAGTTGGATCACATACAGACCCAGTTGCGTTCAAGTACCCCAAAAATGCATTCCGTTTCCGTTTCGTTTGCGTTCCGTTTGCGCTCCGTTTGCATTCTGTTAGCATTTCACTTTTATGAATGCATTTTTTAAAATGCAAATCATTTGCGTTTTTGAATTCATTCAGCGTTTATAAATGAAACATAATATGTGCGTTTAAATGCACAAACTGAGAAAATGTATTTGCGTTCGTTCGTTCAGCGTTTACCAATCGCAACATTTCTGACGATTAAACTACGCATGATATCCAGTCATGCAATTCTTACCACGTGTCGATGACTAATGTTTGTGATCATTGAAGAATGTGTCCTTTGGTTGACATTATTTGGTGGTGCACATTGATGACTATTCTGTTTTCCTCCGGGTTTTTGTCATTTTCATCAAAATTTAACATACTTTACACTATATAAAAATATGCCGTCTGATTTAAAAAAATATTATTTCAGTTTAAATTGAAATAATATAAAGTTTGTGCTACACAATAAATACATTAATTTTCCTATTTTAAATCAGTAAAAATGAAAGTCTGTAATCGTGCTTAAAAAACACCATAACATTTTACACAATGTATTTCTTTATATTAAAATACTGCAAAACGCACTTTGTTTAACTCGAGACTTCATTTATGTACTCAAAAGGATTATATTGAAAGGTATCCGAAATAGCGAAATGCTTTTGCGTTCGTTTCGTTCGTTTCGTTGCGGTCGTTTCGTTCGTTATGTTCGTTTTCAGCGTTTAGCGTTTTAAAAAATGCATTCATCGTTCGTTTTTTAAAACGCTGAACGCTGAAAACGAACGAAACGAACGCAACTAACGCAATGCATTTTTGAAATATAGATCGTGCACCGTTCATTCTGCGTTCGTTCCGCGTTCATTTTCCGTTCGTTCAGCGTTCGTTCTGCATTTATTTGGGGTACTTGAACGCGACTGGATCTGTACCAAGCATAGCATTAAATATAACGTGAATGAATATTAATGATTGATGCACCAACAACTAGCCGAGTCGTCGAGTTTTCCCGACCAAATCATTTCATTAACAATTATTAAATCGATTGTGTTATGGGGTACCTTACTGTATATTAATGGTTTTACTCGTATTTGGATTGACAACCATTATTCTTCAAGATCGCCTCCAGGCCCTTTAATATAGATACATGCATCAAGTTGAATATGTACATTCATCGAATGCAGATGTCGATATTATGTCAATAAATCTGAATAAATCAAATCAAAGTTATCCAATATTTTTATTATTATTTTTCTACTATTATTCTTTTTTTCTAAAAAATTATTATTAGTAAAAAATAATGGATCTAACTGTACTTGTGCATGTCATACATAAAACTAAATACAATGAAACTGCCAAATTAACATCAGCATATTGAAAATGTTTCATATTAATATAATTATTATATTGCAAAATTGTTTCCTGTGACAGGAAACAATTTTCCTGCCCACCCCACCCCCACCCGCACCTGGGTAATGTATGCTAGCAAGTACGTTACTCTCTTATTTATAACAAGTATGCAAACACAACTTCCGTTCTGATAGTTTGATAAAGTTCTCTTATCCATGCACGTTGTTGTTCTAGAGAATTTATAATCAAGGGCTGCCATAGTTTGACCCAAATTCTTGAGACGCAGACATACCTTTTAAGGACATTTCCTGAAGCTTCTTCGGGTTTTTTCCTATGAACATTGTTTTTTTTAAGATTTGGTACATAGCTAAAACGGTCTATCCTAAGCATATTCAGCTTTAACAGTAATAGGTCACCAGCTTGGTTTCTGAGATATCTTAAGATAAATATATGACCCATATTAATTTTTTGCCAAAATTCCTATAATTTTAGTACAACATAAATTAGGCAAGAAACAAGAAAGCTAATAACATAAATCTAATCTAATTACATTAATTTACTCAAACTCAATACATACGACCTTAGTTTGTGTAACTCAATACATACGACCTTAGTTTGTGTAACTCAATACATACGACCTTAGTTTGTGTAACTCAATACATACGACCTTAGTTTGTGTATATATGAAGAAAAATGCATGACCGAAAGTATGTGGAAATAAAGTGGAGTCTTACATTTATCGCTTGATCCTCGGAAAAATGGCAGACTTTAGTTGGAATAAGCGACATTTCGAGGGGAAAAGTATCTCATATGACGTCTAATACAGACATTGTTAGCAAATATCATGTACTTTAAGATATAGAGGATCTGACATGAGTTGTCATTTCATACAACATTTTATTAAACGAGTTCAGGAATTTGTTATTAAGCGAGCCACTGGCGAGCTTAATAACAAATTCCTGGACGAGTTTAATAAAATTTTGTATGAAATGACAACGAGTGTCAGATCCATTTTATCACATGGCTCAAAAACGACAAGAAACTACACATTATTGCTTGTGGTGAATCTACATACGGCGGACTATTACCCGCATAACATCGCCTATTCAGTGTCATATCCACGGACTCCACGGACTAAACGGGTGTTCCGGGACATTGACTTGACGATGGTACTGACACTGCACTTCAACGACCGACTGATTCGGTCGCCTTGTATTACACATGGTTAATATAAGGAAATACGTAATGGGTATATTATACGGAATACAAGCAGTTCCATGTGATAAAATGATATAAACAACATATGTCACCATACTTGTTTTTGAGGAAAGGCAATAATAACTCTAACATTTCTAAAAATGTATGAGTTTTGGAGCAAAAAAGCACATACTTTAAAGGGACAATGTCCGTAACTTTTAGCTTATAAAACACAAACTTATTATGTTCGTAACAATTTACACACTGATCATTATTGAATATTTACTACTTAAAAAGCAAGATTGTTTGACGGAATTCAATCGCGGTACAAAAAAAAAGAATACACGCTTCGGGCGTTTGAACTCGATAAAATACACTCGCGGTAATAATAATGAGCGTGAGCGTGAAGTTGTCGACATCGCTCCCGACTGAGCTACGCAATACATACTATAGTGAAAACCTAATGCACCTGATAGCAAAAAAGTTAAATATTTTGGGTCCCACTTTATTTATATATAATAATTAAAACTTCTTTTTTTCAAACTCGCTGGTATATTACTACAGACTTCTTAGGGTCTATGTTTATGTGTTCATGTATACGTTTCACTGAATAAAAGTCAGACGGTTATTTTGTTATGCTCAATATATGCTTACTTACGGACAGTGTCCCTTTAAGACTTTACCTGATAAATTCTGCATACCACTGTTTTATTTAAATGGATTCCACATGCGCACACATAGTAGTCGTAGTATTTCAAGTGTTAATTCTTACCTTTCACCGAGGCAGAAATTTATAGACTAAGACTTAAAAAGTTATAGCTGCTAAACCAATGTCTGTATCAAAATATTGAAACTATTTTTAATTTAAGTGTTTCAACAAATAACTTCATTATCTAAACAGGTAACTGCGTTCATAATAATGGTACTAGATAAAGCTTTACTCAAACCGAAACACGCTCGATAAGAATCTCAGAACATTTTACATTGTTATACACTCTAAAGGAAATATTTTTTGTTTATTACATGTATAAGTTCAGTTATATCTATTAATATCGTTCGAAAGTCACTCGGAAATGGTGATAAATTCGTTACACAGATTGCCATCAGGATCAGGGTTTTTTGGAAGTAATATATATAGCATACTTTTTCGAGTATATGCGATTTATACTGCTTCTTGGGGACCGCAGGCCCGAGAGTGCAGTATAAATCGCGTACGAGAAAAATATGCTATACATGTTTTATACCAGAGTCATTTATCCAACTACGCATTTGCAAGATGTTTTAGGGCGCTGCAGTTTTCAATAAAAATAACAGCTCGATCCAGTAAAGAAATAGCATTATCACGCGGCATAAACATGACCCATATTTTGATTATTGCAGCCAATCGCATTTGTATATTATTGGGCAAATGCAATGTCAAGGAGTGCAGTTTTGGTAATGGTTTAGTCGTTTTGATTGACAGGTTGTGTGTATATTATAACTGCGCGCGCGTAAAATTGAGAAGACCATGGTATAAGTGCCGAATCTGTCATTTATGGCACGGCTGAAATATACCGGCATTTATAGCACGGTTTAGGCTCAGACCTTCAGGTTTATGAAAATGATATCATAAGCAAGAACAAAGGAAAACGATTAGAGCTATGGTACAATATTCCATTATACAACAATAGCCTAAATACACACTATGCATCGTGTAATACCCGAGGATATACATAGCATATGTTAGTTATTGTGGTATAAATACAATAGAGCATGAGTCTTGCACGTGTAGGGACGATAATGCACTCGCTAACGCTCGTGCATTATCTCCCCGTACACGTGCAAAACTCATGCTCTATCCTATATATATATTATATATTCTGTGATGAATTATATAAATTTCCCAGTTTGAGAAAATCTATAACATATCCCTTCCTCTGACAGTAGCCAAATGTTATGAACTAAACGATAGACGTCACGATATTACGTCACGAATTGATGTCATGATATTACTCCGCGCTGTCCCCTAAGGAGTGACAGAAGAAGGAATACTGTCAAAAGACGATTGGAAAGAAATTCATCACAGAATGTATATTTTAATATATAGTTTAATTAACATTTTTGTCGTGACACGGAAAATAATTCACTCGTGAGAAATATTCTTGCGATACAGAAACTCGTGCGAAAACTCACTCGTTTCTATATCGCAAGAATCTTTCTCACTCGGGAATTATTTCCCGTATCACTTTAACAATGTTAATTAAACTTTATATACCCTGCTGTAAACATGTGTTATGGTGATAGATCGTCGCGAATAAAGCTTGCCTTCTTCAAGGTTTAGTGTGTTTTTCTCACATGTAAATTATACATTCCTCAGTAATTTTAAAAACAAGACAGAAAGACTACATTGATATTTATTGTGATTTTACCAGCTCGTTAGATGTATGACTATTCGGTGTAGTAACTATATACAATGATATTTCCGTTTAAATGTAGAACTATTCAACATGTTATTTGTGTGAGCGTTTCACGCTACTCATGAAAACAATTACGACATCTTATATCTTAAAATTATTTTCTCTAAAAGTAGATACAAAATAAAAATCGAACAGGAAAAGTAGCATTCAAGGACGACAGTCAACCACAACCACACACAGAAACAAAGAAAATTTTTAAGATGACTAAAGGGCAAACTAAGACAATAGGGCTACCGACTTGGAACGGTCAGTGGCAAAAAAGGTCGCTTGGGGTTTAAACCAGGTTCTAGGGTGCACCAAACGTAACACTTACCCTAAGGAAGTACTCAGTGACCTGGCAGAAGCCAGAGCAATAAGACAACAAACCGTTAAGGGTACGAATAGACAAGATTAAAGACAAACAAAGGATTTAGGTAGACGTCATCATAGTGTCCACAATCTGTCCGGTTTTCGCACAAAGAGGAAAGCATAGTGGCGAACTGTAAATGGGTCACCACTAAACATGCAGTACGTTGCAAAATGATATGGTCAAAACCTCTTTTGATAAACGTTTTAACAAGTTTAATAAAGATTGTATGAAAGTGATTATGACCAAGGATCTTACACAGTTTGTAAATCGCATCACCATAGAAGTCAAGTTGAGATAGTGCTTGTCGCAGAAGAGTTCTTAAATTACTTTTATAAAGTAGATCAGGGTTACGATAATAACATTTTGCAAAGATTTTTCGAGCAGCTTTTTAGTTATTCAAATATTATGAATATTTAAAGTCCTCAACACGACTACAAGCTCTACAGAAACGAATCAGTAGAGAAACATAGACCCCATAAGAAGTAGCTCGGGGAACATTCCCATCTACATGGAGATAATTAACAATATCAAAATTAAAATCATCTCTTTTGTCATATATTTTACTAATTATTTTGCCATTTCAATATAGAGATGTAAATCACGAAAAGAGGCGACAGTTGAGTTGAAGTTCCTTGGGATAGATATTATTAACTATAGTAGAAAAGAAAGGATTATCAATGTTCAATATGCCATCCAAATACCGAGAGGTGTCAATGAAGGCTTCAGTTATATCTGCTTGAGTATCGGATGAAAGACTCAAAATGAAATCTCTTTCATAGTAATACAAGAACAAATCTGCGACAAGAGATGCACAGTTCGTACCCATAGGGATACCAACAATTTATCTATAAACGATAGTTCCATACCTGACGAAAATAGTATCTAATAGGAAAATGATTGCTTCACAAACTTCTTGGTCCGCATAGTGTAATTGTCTAAACTGTCGTTAGTAAACAAATCTTTCTCTAAAACCAATCTCTTTAGCAGGTGCTAAAAACAAAGCATACCGTTTCAGTAAAAGAGTATACAGACGACATCAATAATACAATTTACTTTCATATAAACTGTCTCCGAATTACAATGTAGATCAATAGAACTCTTACATTATCGCACTGATTCCATGTAATTCTACGTTAGATACGGAAATTGAAATAGCTCATGTTTCTGTCTAACCGTCGTTAAGAAAAAGGTTATTTAGTTGTGATGCTATTTTCTTGATAGATCTGTCAGCGCTTTTATATTGTTATAACGGACAGAACGTGCCTCGAATTTTCACGACTACACCGATTTAACTTGACATATCGTTTGGGGCGCTTGTTTCTGCAAATGTTTTTTCTCACTGTTTAGATTTAACGAAAGTGTGTTTCATACAAAAATGCCTACAGCTGCTTATTTAACAATTCACAAACATATCAATAGGTAGACAGTTAATATTAGTAATTTAACATAGTTCAAGTGAGTATATTATTTTTGTTATTAAGTATAGCAGATCAAATATGTAATGTATTGTAAGTGGTATTTACAAGTATATATGCTAACAAATATAAATGTTTCAAACGGACTGATAGTTTAAGACAATATCAGTTAGCGTTTACAAATATAATAATTTTCCTCAAGCTTCTTGCTTCATGATTGGTTTTTAACAAACTAAAGTTCAAACGAATGTTATTTGGTCACAAATGAATCATTACATATCAAGTATGAACTCCCACTTTTAACCTTTTTCAAACCTCCATACAACTGCATCATTTCACTAGTTCGAAACCAACCTCATACAACATCAACCAGTCTTTCAGCACAACGTTTGTTCCAAACACCTTCACACCAGCTGAAACCGTATAAGATTGTCTACGACCCGGTGCACTGTAATGGAAAGAGGACTCAGCAACTCTGAGAATACACTGCAACTCTGAAAGTCCCTCTTTACCATCAGCTTGAACCAAAGATATGTCTACTTGAAGCACTGAACTCAATGGTTTCATTATAGTACAGCCACACTGGAATACCACGCCGTAGTAGACATGATAATACCCCCTCCTCCCCCCCCCACCCAGTCACATTATTCTGACACTGGTCAATCAGTTGTAGCACTACCCATTATTTGCCCGTCAAGCAAGGGTTACAAGTGACTACTACCATTTTTAAAGTCTTTGGTATGACGCGGTCAGGGGACTCGAACCCACGACCTCCCGAATGCAAGTCAGACGCTCTAACCACTACGCCAAAATGCTTCCCTTTTATACTCGATGCAAATGGCGTATTCCAAAACAAAGGGAAGTAATCCAACAACCTTTACAGTTCAGTCAGCTTAAGTATAACTTTCAGCGGCATTTACAATACATTATATTCATAGAAATGTAGACTTATCTTATTTAAATTCAATATCAGAATATGACTTGACGAAAATTACGTAATGTATTAATTAATATAAAATAATACATTACGTAATTTTGGAAACGTACATAGCAAGGTTTCAATGTATTAGTACAACTTAAGTGATCAGCAATCTTAAGATATGTTTTAAAGGCAATTCATAATACATTGAACATTATAATAATAGATGGAATGTATCTCAAGATCATTACGTAACTGACATTTGCGTTCTGTATTAGCATTTTTTGTGGTTGATACCACTTACATATATAATTTAAAAAAGCTATGTATCAGTAAAACCAGTAGAACAAAATAAACACTTACTTCTTGAAATAGGTCCAACAATTGTACATTCTAAGGTTGGTTTGATTGCGTAAAGGCATTTTTAAAGCAAAGGTCTGCTTTTATAAACATTACGACATTTTATTCCAAAATCGGGTTAATGTGTTGGATATATCTAAATTAAGACAATTCTTGTGAACACTGCTGATTGTTTATTTTACCCAAACAGAACTGGACTACCCGCTTGACCACTTGTCACTAACTATGAGGTAAAGGAAAATCAAGGTATCACACCACACTTCGATTTTTCTGTGTTGGCCATTAGGAATAAAGTCCAATTTTCCATTCTGAATGTGACATTTACAGTCTACAAGTATTTTGTTTGGTAAAATACAGCTATTAACGCCCATAAAAATCCTCAACAACTGGTACATAGCCCACATTTTTTCAATGTGAGTGGTGTCAGGCAAGGTACTCTTTTTGGCTCTCACTAAAGAGAGTGCAACTAAATTTATACGCATTTTGAGTACTCACACATGTGTCATATTTTACTGTCAGTGTCGTCTAATCGCTGTTCATCCAATCTCACACTACTGTTTTTTCACGTGCAACAGGAAAGGCAACTAGAACAATCACTGATATTGTGATGAATACCGCCGCTGTTTTGCTCCAGTCCATGACGGGCAAAATCAAGAATAATATAATGTCTCAAATATCTGTTAATTTCTTAATTTGAAAGAAATTCTAATTAAATCGACAAAACATTAATGCAGAGACGCATCGTATCATCACTTGTGAACCGCATGTTAAAGTGAAAGCCATATGAAGTTCATTATGGAGTGAAGAACTCTAAGTCAAATGAAGGGCCTCGATTCTGTAATAAATTAGGCATCAACAACTTGCGATGTAGAAGGACATAAGGTAATCAGTTACGTGTACATGAAGTTTGGAAACAATCAAGTCAAAAATGTTTCAGAAAAAAATGTGTTAAGAGGTCATTATACAATATTAGAGTGGAAAATTATAAGTCAAACAAAGGGCCATAATTCTGTAATAAATTAGGCAATCAATGATGTGTGAATGTAGAGGAACATATGATCATCAGTTTTTATGCGTACATGAAGTTTGGGAACAATCAATTCGAAATGTTTGAGAACAAATGTATTAACATGTCATCATACAATATAAGAGTGGAAAAGTCTAAGTCAAACAAAGGGCCATAATTCTGTGATAAATTAGGCAATCGATGACGGGTGATGTACAGGGACATAAGGTAATCAGTTGTTATGTGTACATGAAGTCTGGGAACAATCAATTCGAACATGTTTGAAAAAAAGTATTAACAGGTCATTAAACAATATTAGATTGGAAAATTCTAAGTCAAACAAAGGGCCATAATTTCTAAACTAAATTAGGCAAGCAATGATGGGTGATGTACAGGGACATAAGGCCATCAGTTGTTATGTGTATATTAAGTTTGGGAACAATCAATTCGAAAATGTTTGAGAAAAAATCTATTAACATGTCATTATAGACTATTAGAGTGGAAAGTTCTAAGTCAAACAAAAGGCCATAATTCTGTAATAAATTAGGCAATCAATGATGGGTGATGTACAGGGATATAAGTTCATCATTTGTTATGTGTACATGAAGTTTGGGAAAAAAACATTCAAAAGAGTTTGAAATATGAAAGTATTACAAAAGTGTTACGCGACTCGATGGGACGTGACGCGACGTGACGGGACAAAAATGTGAGAGGAAACGGGACTTTGGGGACAACGTATTTCCTATATAGCACCCACTTCACTTTTTGAAAGCGGGGGTATAAATATCCATGGGCAATTATTAAAAATATTTAAAACCGAAGAACACACCCCTACTTTTTATGGTGTAAGAATCATTCTACTGCAAGGGAGTTAACTCAGTAGTGAGACCTTAAATGGTCACAGATATGGCTGGTATGCCCCATGGACATCATTCGTGATTGGATGACCCGTATAAAGTGTATGTTTGTCTTTAAGGTGTACCAAAATGGAAATGTGGACTTGAATCATAATATAAAATAGAACGGAAAACACGTAGGAAATGTTACCGTTCAAGGAAAACAGTCAACCAAAACCACGCATTGAAACAAAAAAATAATAGCTAAGGATAAATAAAAGACAAGGCATGAGGCATCACAATCATAAAAAGTTTGTCAATAGGACTACCGCTTTAATAGTGGGGGAAAAGGCCGCTGTAAGTTTAAACAGTTTTCAGGGTGCAACAAACCTCACTCATACCATATTGTCTCATCTCGTAAAATGGGAAAATATAAATAAAGAAATCCCCACCAGAGTGTAGGGAGATCTTCTGCATGTTTGAGGGCTGGCGTGGCGCAGACGGTAGCGCGGCGGATTTGTAACCGGAGGCCCCGGGTTTAAATCCTCCGTGGTGCCACTGAGTTTCGTCGGTGTGTTCTTGGGCAAGACACTTTCCCTTAGCCTCGTCCGTCGGATGGGGACGTAAACACTGGCGAGTCCCGTGTATCGGTCTATCCTCCGAGTCACGATGAAAGAACCATAGGAATCTATTCGATAATAAGAGTAGGGCACGGTTCTCCGGATTCCTATGTATCCTTCCCCCTCTCTCTGGGGCGGCTCAAATAACTATACTGTGTTGATGAGCGTTAAACAGCATTCATTCAATTATGCATGTTTTAATAAAAAAAATCGATTTAGAAAGAATATGTCGTTGGTTGTGCTTGTCTTTTTTACTTCATGCTCTTTATTTTTGAAATCATGCTTATTCTTTGGATCTGTCTGTCTGTCTGTCTATATTCATGCATGCATCTATCCATCTATGCATCCACCTGAACTGAACTGCATCGTATTTACTGCTATACCCTTTTCGAGTATCAGTAGCTACCCGTTTTTGCATGAAGAATAAGATCTTCATCTGATGGCATCTCCGTACTGCCCAATGGTCAGACGACTTTAATATTTACAGTTACAATTCTTCAGAATTCTGGCCAAATTGTTTTCTTAGGGAATGTGTTTGAGAAACCAGGCGACGAGACTCCATCATAATCAAAGCAGGGAAATCCTGCTTGCCAACGTCAACCGCTGCTCCTACATACGATCGGAATATCCCAAACACCAGCATGTTAGGTTTAAAACGCCAACTTTAAAATGAAAAACATAATAGGATCGCTGCTCAGTCTCATTCACACTGTGTTTCTGTGTGGGATCCAGGGCATAACCCTAGGATTCTCTGGCTCCTGTAATGCGCTTATTTAAAACCAATGGGCTGTAAAATGACGTAGTTATTAATGGTTGCAGCTGTGGGAATTCACAATAAAAGTCGATAACATTTAATATAGTAGTTGAAACCAGGAAGAATCCTTTCAAGAATGAAATCTACCCAATGAGAACAGTGGTTTAGTATAAATGAAATTGATAACAGAGTATTAATTGTAATATTTAAATGGTTTAACAACCGGATTTTAAACAGAAAATATTGAAATGTTGTCCCTGTACATATACTGAATGAAAAAGAAAAGCGACACGGGAATTTCCCGCTACTATATTGTATTTAATATTACTTAATTCCATATATATTCCAAGGACAATCCCAAGAGTGTTTTGTCAAACAAAAGTTGCAAGTTAGTTTGAGAAAGGACACAACTGTGATGTTGTAGACGTTTTATCACAGTACACGTTGTAACAAGAAATTCATAATAAATGTTGAAGTTCCTCTTTGAAAAAATTGAGCCAGTTCAAGTACTGTATTTAACGTAAAGAGTTTGCAAAATGTTGCATTCCTAAGTTTGCGCCAAACGCGTACTCTGTCAATAATGAAACTTTGCAGGAATACTATTTGCTGTGTTACGTGTTGTTTCAGAATTTTTTCCGAAAGGAAAGATCTTATGTAGCCATGTACATTTCGATTAAAGACACATTTCGAGCCTATTGTATTTGGGGGGAGGGGGGGGGGGGGAGGGGGGGGGGGGGAGAATTTCTATAGGTAACTGTAAATCTCTGTTAGCCATACAATTTCATGTGCAAAGTGTGATATCAATTTTTCTTCAGATTACGAGGCCCACCCAATAAAGCATTTGTGACCAGTACACATAATAACACATTAAAGAATGTTGTATATTTATTGTGTTGTGCTCTGATTCTTGGTATAAAAACAATTAAGAAATACCAGATAAGTTTTGTATTCAAAAGCTTAAATTATGAACATATATTTGTTCATTAAAGTAAATTACAAAGTGTTGTTAAGCTATTCTTACCCCAATATAGCAATGCTATACAAATAAAAAACTAAGAGCGGGCCTCAATTTATATACCGGAGTTGGTCAGACATGAAGCGTGCTGGCTGTGAAATATACAAGCTTCCCATGCTTTTTCACTGACCAAGTAGCGTTGGGAAATGTGTCTTTTAAGGGCTATTGGTCAGCCATCTTTGTTAAAAACGAAGATTTTCTTTATACGCCATGTGCCTCAAACACAAACATGATACACATGAAAAGCATGCACGTGAATTGTAAATTGAAACATGGCGGTATGGTGAAACATTCGGATAAACAGGTCATTTGATCGTATTCAATGTTATTATTTAGTTTGTGCTGTTTTTATTCGAATATAATAATACATTACTCTTGTTTTGCCATGTTTCTATTTACAACAGTCACTCAGTTGTGTTTAATACATCCAAAAATATAGTTGCCATTTATAATAGTTTGACGAGTAAAACCCTTAAGTGCCACCATACTATAGCATTGAACATTATTTTGAAAGTACATGTCATTGAAAGAATAGCTTGTTTTTTTAACAATGATTGACTTTGAAATTTGGATGATGTGATAACATGTCGTATTTAATTAAAAATGATGTCTCGTGTGCCATTTTTAGATAAATTGGGACAATTCTTTGGACACAATTTGTTTGACATAAAGAAACAAAACATCTTCGCACTATTTCTGCCAAATAAATATTGTTTCTGATATTATGTTCACATCAACAGTATTGAATTACTGTCATCTATTATATAATTGACATTGTTCATGCCTAAAATATGTATTTGGATGAAAATTTCAATTAACCATACCCCATCCATTTTGGATTTTCTTTTCAAAGATGGCTGATCAATAGTCCTTAACAGCAGCATATTGTACATACAATATATAGCGGAAATTCCCGTGTCACGTTTCTTTTTCCTTTCAGTATAGAAACAAATGTAATGATTTATAGGTTCTCATTGCGTTTACCAACTATTTATTCAAAATACGTATACTAACTATAGTATAATAGCTGAACGTATTTTGAATAACAAAATACGTATACTACCAACTATTCAAAACGTATTTTGAATAGTACGTATTTTGAATAGTTGGTAAACTTATTGAGAACCTATAAATCATTATTTACTATACCCAGTGTATATATTACTATACCCAGTGTATATATTACTATACCCAGTGTATATATTACTATACCCAGTGTATATATTACTATACCCAGTGTATATATTACTATACCCATAGTACAGTGTATATATTAATATACCCATAGTACAGTGTATATATTACTATACCCAGTGTATATATTACTATACCCATAGTACAGTTTATATATTAATATACCCATAATACAGTGTATATATTACTATACCCAGTGTATATATTACTATACCCATAGTACAGTGTATATATTACTATACCCAGTGTATATATTACTATACCCATAGTACAGTGTATATATTACTATACCCAGTGTATATATTACTATACCCATAGTACAGTGTATATATTAATATACCCATAATACAGTGTATATATTACTATACCCAGTGTATATATTACTATACCCATAGTACAGTGTATATATTAATGGATTTAATACTACTTAAACGTATACGTCTAATAACTCTAGGACTTATATTGTCACACTTCTTATGATTGATGTGTTGCATACCCTTGTAATTCTTGTTTTGTTTTGAAAGCGTATTTCTTGATGATTGTGTTATAAGAATGTTATATTTCATGTTCTGTTTTATACCTACCTGTATAGTAATTACTAATACAAAAGCAACCTAGTACTTACATGCAGTTGTAGTAGAACTAATGAACACATTTACTGATAAAAATACAACAAATACTACTACTACTACTACTACTACTGCTGCTGCTGCTGCTGCTGCTGCTGCTGCTGCTTCTACTACTACTAAGTTCAATAAAGCATCGTAAAATCTAATACATAGATGCATACCTGTGGACCATGTATGATTCCTGTTATTTTTAGGGTCACTTCGTCAAAGATCAAGGTATCGGTCACCCGACATTGAAAAACGGCCACCGCGCTATAACTTGAAACGCTTTCAATTTAAGATCATGAAACTTCTTTGATAGACTACAAATGATCCCTTTTGTTTTTGAGGTGTCACTAGTTGTCAGTAGGTCAAGGTCATATTGTCCTGACACACAGAAAATGCCTGTTTATAAAAGCCTTATCAAACGGGCGTGTAATGATTTGCACTACACAAAAACACACATAAGGCAATATGTTTCGTCAAGCTAATTTATATTTAGAAATTATTTCTAAAGAGCTGGTGACAAGATGGTGTCAAGCAAAATAATATATTTATTGTGTTGGCGGTTCATAAAATACTAACAAATTGTTGAAACCTTTTAAAAATAAATGTACTCTAAAGGAGCGATTAAAAGGGTAATTATTTTGGAATCGTTCTGCTCGCATATAGCTCCGCTAATAAAACACGGCACGGCGTTTTGATCGAAAAGAACATATTTAACAGCAGAAGTATGCACCTATTCCTGAGTTTATACATTTTTGCAAATATGAAGTTCATCTTTAAATTTGTTCTTTGTTTCTGTGTGTGTTTGTGGTTGACTGGCGTCCTTGAATGCTGCTTTTCCTGTTCGATTTTTATATCTATATTTCATTATATGGCGCCAAGACGGATATGAAATTTCTGGATCCAAATCTCATTGGTTCAGAAACTTCACAGCCGCCGGAAAAACAGATTCCCTGCAATTCTTAATGCTAAACTTCAGGCGATGCCTTACAACCCAATTAAAATCATTAAGAAATCATGTGAGTATGATCATCAAAATAGCTAGGTATAACAAACGTATCATTAAACAACTTCTAGCTAGGTATAACAAACGTATCATTAAACAACTTCCGTAACCCTTAAAGACATA
>JAWPHD010017048.1:0-46667 GCA_037043455.1 Cyrtodaria siliqua | reverse complement strand
CTGTTCACAGCCCAGGTCTGTCAGGGTCAAGCAGTAGGTCGAAGTCTGAGATTTTATCAATATTTCTCTTGAGACTAGGCACTACCTATGTAACGGGCAAAGCAATTTGATAGCATATAGACTTTTTACCCTATATTTGATCAGATCTTAATCTTAAAGTCAGGAAATAGTTATAGATAGATCTTTACACAAATATGTAAATAAATATATTTGTAAGGCCTAATAAAATAATACCCGTGTTTACCTCAACAATAAGTAGTGGGTAGGAAGGTCAGCTTTTTGTTTTATTTTGTTTCTGTAATAAGAATTTAAACTCGAGAACAATAAGATACAAATAGATTTGAGTGCAGACTTTATTTGATCTTTTTCTTTACACAGAAAATATGCGCAAGCCTTTTGGTGCAGTTTTTGTGTGAGTCGGTGTATTTCAATTTTCGGGAGCTAACAAACTGGACAGTTTTTGGAAAAAATTAGATTGGTTTTATTTTCATAAAAGATGTCGGTAGCGTTTTAAAGGAGATGGTCCGGTCATGGTGAACACATGTTTATTCGTAATCCGAGCCTTCTCTGACCGAACCACTGTAGATAATCACAAATAATCTAGCAAATGTTTATTTATATTTGTTCTAGCATGTCCAACGGAATGTAAGTGTATACATTAAATTGAAATATTTTGGTTCTATTTGTTGGCATAAATACCCATCAAAATACTTAGGATGTTTTTTCTATGTTTAATGAATGAGACTCATAGGTAGTAGTAAGTAGGTAGTCGAGGCCATTTAACTCTTTTTCACAGCAGTCTGTATAAGGCCACTTCCCCACCCAAATTACTTTGAAAATCATGCAGTGCTCCCCATTTTTTAAACTTAATTAACTCTGAAAATGTCATTTCCCAGTCATGGATCTTTCCCACATTCTAGGCCAAAATGCCCCTTTCCAGACCTCAGGGCTTTTTTAACCCATTTAACAGGGGCCGAAATTCGGCCTCTTCCAAATTGCAAAAAACTCTATTTTTTCCCACTTCTGGGGTAAAAAATTCCCATTTAATTTTTTTTTTTTTATATATACCGTATTCCTCGGCCTATAGCGCGCACTTTTTTATCCCAGATTCTGTGGCTGAAGTTGAGGTGCGCGGTTTAAGCAACAAGTAATGTTTTACTCTTTTTTTTTTCCAGCCAAGACGAGAAGTTTTGTGGGTTTCAAAAAGTCGCAAGACCGGCCGTTTACTAGAGATTGAATCGAACAAAAGTTGGCTTGTTTCTATTGTTTAAATAAAATGCATTGTATGCTATATGCTTATTATCAATAAAATCTAACTTTACCATGTTTTATGTTGATTATTGTTAAGAAAATACCATTGAAATGTTGAAAAATATCATTGTTTACATCAATCGGCAAAGTGAAATGATAACGAGGCTGTGGTTTCCGTTTTACGTAGACGGGTTTACCGTGAATAGAATATAATATAATATTATGTTTTCTTCCTAACGACAACTACCGCGTAACCGCGGTATTGATTTACCGCACATATGTATTTGTTAAAAGTCGATTCTGAATTTTGACAACGTAGAATCTTGATTATTCATAAAGGGTTTAATTGACTGGGAAAATGTGTGAAGTGTTTGGTTTTTGCTAATCTGACCGCAAACAACGATGACTATGGTGATTATTAAACGAACATGTAACAATACATGTACGCAGAAAAATGTCAATTCCTTAATTGTCCATGATTACTTCAGAAGTTTGAGTAGGTGCTGACACAATGTGTTAGGAAAATGCGTTTAATAGGTGATGCCACAAGACAATGCATCTCATTTCGAGAAACCTCTCAAACTGTCATGTCAACACCTTCAAATTGACAAACACCAGTCATACAACGCCAGATTAATAAATTTAATATGATCGTAATAAAAGTTGAACACGGGCGTGGGGATTTTTATTTTATTGAAACTTGAGTAAACCACAAAAGTACACTCAACAGTACAAGTTTGTTTACACTTGAGTAAAAATACACAGTCTAACATGCAGCTTGTTTAAGCCAATCAAAATTCGTTTTACATTTCCTCTTTGGTCAATGATTCAAAATGGCGCTCTGCTGTCCTGAAATTGAAAACACATCTTTTTTATGCGCGGTTTACGCTACAATACATAACAAAAAGTTTTTTTCCAAGGATTTCAGGCCCAAAGTCGGGGTGTGCGTTATATGCGCATGCGCGCTATAGGCCGACAAATACGGTATATATATATTATATTATTTTTTTTTGGTAATTAAGTATCATATTTTACATAGTTTGTATGTTAAAATAACTCAGTTCTAAAACCCTGATCAATATTTTACCTAAAACTACATTTTAATGAAATTTCCCCTTAAAAAACATTTCCCAAAACAACGAAAATCACGCTATTTTTTTTCCCCAATTTGGACATTCTCGCGCTTCTTTTTCCGAAATTCAGCAGGCCTAGGCCTTTCCCAGTTTCCTTGAAAAAAGCCCTGGACCTAGTAAAAGGCTCTGGTGGTGATGAGGAGGGGAAGGGGCAATTTTTTTTTCATCTCTTAAACTGTTATTAGTGAAATTTCTTTTTTGTTATCTGTTTAGTGTTATTGAGAATATTTAGTCAATCTTTGTTACCTGTTATTATCAAATTCTTACTCCAGTCCCCATCCATTCCATACACAATTAATCATTCATTGTATCAAAGTACTTTGCCCGTTATCTAGTTCAGAGACTACCGTGTCAACACAAAATTCGTGATTTTTCGCTTTTTCCCTGTAACAAGAAAATCTGATTGGATGATTTTTATTATATTCTGTTTAATCGGATATTTCAATTCAAATCATCCAATCAGATGAAAATCACGAATTTTGTGTTGACAAGGTAGTCTCTGAACTTTATGAATAGGTAAGCTTAAATACCCTTTGTAGCGTTATTGAACTCCGCCAGGGTTTGCCCAGAGCTTTGACCATGGTAAAAAAATATGAGTGTTAAAAGTGGGTCACCCTGCTACCCGTTAAACACCATGTGAACGATAGTATATAGTGGCTTGGAGACAATTTCAGAAAAGCGTTTTATTTCGTTGATTTTCTTATAGATATTCATCAAATGGATAGTAATAGTGTGTTATAACAGACTGATATGTGTTCATGACTCTGGTGCCAGTGATCTGCATCTGTCTTCTGAAATATTTATAAAAAAAAATGTGTTTTTTTTATTGGGAGTTTTTTCATTCCAGTTGGAATACTTTTTGCCATTTGGAAAGGTACCGTTTTTTGGTGTACCGTTTTTAGGTACCACTTATATAAGGAAAAAAAATACTGTATACACGTATAACAACTGATAACCTTATGCCACACTACAACAAACATTGTTGATTGCCTAATTTATTATACAATTATGGTCCTTTCTTTGACTTAGAATTTTTCAAGCGGAGATATTCATCACCATCAGTGATACAGATGGTCCCACGAGGAACTCCACGCGGAACTTGCACTTTCCGCGATACCATCTCGGACGTAAATATTAGATCATCCCGGATTTCTACCCAGAATTACCTGAGTTCCGTCGCGATCCGCGGCAATCACACGTGCGATAAAGCTGACGAAAAGTTTCTAAATGACTGAAAATTCGGCAGATCGACAATTTGCATTTTTTTCTTTATGTGTGCACATTTAATGAACAACAACAACAAGTTCAGTGTGTAACGCCTGTTTAGAAACCATTTAAAACCATTTAATAATCCAAATAAAATAAAACAAACACACGCAAGCAAGCGAGGTAAATTTCCACTCTGTTGCTAAGTGCGTTGCTATCCGCGCGTGTACTGTGTATTGAATAGTAGGTACAGTCTGAAGCTGAATTAAAGGGACACACGGAAATCTAATAGCACAAAACTTGACAAAGCATAATGTAAAACAAAACACAAAGATGGTAAACATAATCAAAACATCTAATTTATAAAACCATTCAATTGAGTACTCTCCTAAATGGGAAAAATTCAACACCTGCTACTTGTCACGTAGGCCTTTACGTCATGCAGTGATCTGAGTCAATTTGCAAAAAATGCCGCCAACATTAAAGGGTTTATAATAGACTGACCCACTGTTTTATACACAATTTCAACTCTATTTATGACGATGATAAGTATTGTACATGAAAGCAAGATCTTTTGATTTTGTTGGCACACTATAAATGACTTTATAAAAAAACTATAATCATTGCGTTTCTATATTCCTCGCCCAACGCATAAACATAAACAAAGCATTATTTGTGTCATCTTCCTAACATCGATAACGTGCGTGTAAAAAATAAATAAACACATGATGTACATGTCAATCCGTTTAAGGCGCTTTCTAAATGAAAATTGTAGATGTGTTTTGGAATAATAATGGACATGAATATAAAACTCAGATTAAAGGGAATTGACGGCTGCCGATCTCCATCATTAGTAGGCTTCAATGCCGAGTTCCTGAAACATAAAATGGATACAAAATGTATATTCGAAATGTGCTTTAAAAGTCTCTGTACAAATTATACTATACACAGCTCTTGATACATGTAAGGTACATGTATGTTGTTCAAATGAACATGCAAAAACATTTTCTAGATTATAATTTATTATTAAAACTACATTTAAAGGTAACCTTGGGAAAAAATGCGGTGATGCGCGGGTTTCCACCTTATTACCCTCCGCGATGGCACAATTCACCGACCACGATTAGTATGTCCGCAATGGGAAAAAAACAAATTCGCTTAGAAGGGCGGACTTTTCACGCTATCATCGCGGGTCCGCTAACCAGTTTTTCCGCGGGGCTAAGGGAAAATGCAAGTTGCGCGTGGGACCATCTGTAGTTCTAGCTTAGTCCTAGCTAGAGTTCTAGCTTAGTCCTAGACTCCTAGCTAGAAGTTATCCTCCGCGATAGTAATTTGGGACACGTGAGGCATAGTCATACAGAGCTCCAGATAAAGTGCATACTTGCGTTATTACGCATTAACATTCATGAAAAACACATTAGAAATTAAAACTGCGTGCAAAAACGCATTAGAAATTAGCGAAACGTTAAATCCTTTCTGTACTTACTTTCCTTACAGACATGCCGTTATTATGGTCAGCAGATGCTAAACAAAATATTTAAATATGCGCAACAAAAATTGCAGTTCATCTTAATTTGAAGTGACATCTCGTAAAAAGCATTTAAATGGATCAACTTCAGTTAAAATACTTCTACATCTACATTTTGCATATAAATGCCAATGATATCGGTGTTAGTAAACTGTTCAATCATACCTAATGGTGCAGTCATTATTCAATTAGATGGTCAAGTTTTCTGTTGAAAGTAATTATTGCTGCCGCTTTATTACCGCTGCACCTAGTTGTATTAAGATAAAATAAATGTTCAGTGTTTTCCCTCGGTTTTCAAACAATAACTGAGTGAAATGAGTTAGCTATATGAACTGAACCCTATAAATCTCTTTGTCGGTTCAGCAACCGATTCATCGCTTGAATCAATATCAGGAGGCCTCCACGTTTGAAACTCGTCAATGTAGCGGATGTTTACACAGTTGAATGGTTTACGAGTCGTAACATTTCTTAGTTTTGGGCAAGTTAAAATATGTGACATTGGCACACAGTCTTCTACTGTCGTACTCAAAGGTAGGAAGCCTAAAGTACGAAACAAGCATGGCTGATTCTCATTCGGTGCAAGGGTGAAAAAGATTGAGAAAATATAGCTGCAATGGAATTTAATGAACTTGCGTCCACATGGACGTGCTGGGACAATTTTTAAGGGTCATTTGATGAAAAATCAAGGCAAAAACGCAAGATTCCTGCATCGAGGTTAGTCCAAAAATAAAATTATGTTTGTTTCCCCTTCCCGACCCATGCAAAAAAGGGTTGGGTAGGTAGGTAGGTAAAATATTTTATTTTTTATTTCATTTCTTTTATTTGAGATCAAAACTGGAATACATGCTACCTATAAGACACATTTAAGACGGTACCAACCCAGTCGTGTCTGAACATCGTGCTGCATGTTCATTAAAAGACAATACATTCGGTACCTACCCTATTTGTCTTACAGTACTATTGTACTTTAAAATAGCAGTTCTCAATAAGAACCACACATATATAAAGTAGTAAAAAAAAAATTAAAAAAATTCGGGTCGCGGCAATTTCGATGGGTCGGTCGTGAAGGGGAAACGAACATAATTTTATTTTTGGCCTTATCACTGTTTTTTTTTCATGAAAGTAAAACACAGCTGTATCCTAATTAAGTTATTTTACCAAAAGTATGAGGAATGAACTCTTACTCTGTGTCAAAGGGAAATAATTTTGTTCTTGAAAATAACTTGTTTTACTTATTTCAAAAATAACCCCTGATTGTCCATCATTTTGTCCTTTCATTACAGATTCATCTGTTCCAGCCTTATTCAAGTTAGATAAGAATGCCGAAAAAGCCAGTGCGGAATGCATTCTACCTCTTCATGCAGGAATTGCAGCCACAACTGCGGCGTGAAGGACGCGTGTTTCCCAATGGCATGGCAGATGTTGTCCCTATTGCGCATCCCAGATGGAAGGTAACACGTCTTTGCTGTCATTCTTATCTATATATCGTGATTTCTTTTGAAAAAACTACAAAACTAGAATGCTCTTCTTCTCAAGAGCGTGATTTTGAAATTTGGGGTAGAATGTAACACATTCGCTACCTGATTTTAATTTTTACTACCCGCTACTCTGAAAACATGTTACCTTCAGTTTAATTATTGTTTAGGAAATTGTTTGGTATGGACTCGGCTGGGTTTTTTTGCTTAATCAATAATATTAACTTGAAAGAGGGTTTATATTGCCAACAGTTGTACATATAATTCAATGACGTGTCCTTAGATCAAAAGATATAAGAATTTATTAGTGCCTTAAAGCATCACATGAATTAATTTTAATGAAAACAACAAAAACTAACCAAGGCGTCTATTTTTCCAGGCCACAATTTTTTATTTAACAATAATTAAATCAAACTGATTATGGTGCCTGGCTAGAATGTCAACCTCGCATGCGGAAGGTCATGGGTTCAATCTTTCGTCACACCAGAGACTTTATAAAAATGGTACTAGTAGTTCTCTTGCTTGAAGCTCAGGATGTAAAGGGTAGTGCTAGGACTGGTCAGCCCGGTGTCAGTATAATGTGACTGGGTGGGGTATCATGTCATGAGTCTATGTCGTGGTATTCCAGTGTGGTAATACTAGAAAGTTTAGCATAGAGCTCAATGCTACAAATTTAAACTTGATTGTTTTACATTAATTTCAAAACAAATTCTTACAACTTATATTTATCACTCTCGATGGCTTCTTGGGTTGTACTAGTACTAATCAGGGCTTCCGTTAATGGCGGTACGGCCGTATATTACGCCCGAAAATTTGAGTTGTACGCCGAAAATTGAGATCAAAGACGTACACTGAACTTCCAAAAACATCAATGTACGCCGACTTTCTTTACCGCGGGCGTACAGCTGTCAGTGTCAAATTGGTTAAATCATCGATATAGCTCCGCCCATCGGGTCCAATTACATCAAAACGCTGCACAGTCAAGTTGTAAAGCGATTAAATTAACACTGTGTTACTGTGACAGCGTTCGACAGGTGAAACCGGTTGGATCCAGTTTTATTATGGGATTAGCCACGTGTGTAAATTGAATTGTGTATTGTGTCAAGTATTATGTAAACAAACATCGCTTCTGGGTTGAAAGAAGTGTGGCAATTAATTAATGAGATTAAAGTGGATTACGTTTAATTGATGACTGATTGAATAATTATGAATGGCAGGTTCGTTTTATGCACCTAATTATTTTACATAAAATATTACGGAATACGCTGCCAATTTATAATGAATGTTTGCGATTGTATTCATTCAGCGCGAATTTTTACTTTGACGTTAGTGACCGATTGACTAATTATGAAAGGCAGGTTCGTTTTATGCACCTGTTTGTTTATTACAGATACCTTAACCGAACGTGTAATTGTTTTAAATAAAATATTACGCTGCCGATTTATAACGATTGTTTGCATTCAGCGCGAATGTTTACTTTGACGTTGTGACTGATTGACTAATTATGAAAGGTAGGTTATTTGTATGCGTTTGTTTGTTTATTGGCAAACGGATCACGAGACATTAGCTGATTATGAAGATGCAACAGTTTGCCAATCGAGTAATTGTTTTGAATAAAATCTTAGCTGCTGATTTATATGATTGTTTGTATACGGCTAGAAGCAATTTTAAAGCATAATAGAACATCTTTTATTTATGAAAATGAGTAAAAATATGAGTAAATTGATGAAAGGGTTAAATATTGACTGGTGATAAATTCAATAAACTTAAACTGCATACAAACATGAAGCTATTTAATATAATTAAATTTAATGAATAATTTAATAAATTAAAAAAATATCCATAAATTATGTACTTTAAATGTTTTAAAAACACATTTGAAGAACATGAACTATTCATAGTTATTTAAATTTTATTAACACAAACACTAATTCGAACGGTGATGTCGCGTTAAGTGTGAACTTCCTTAAATTTTCCCTTGAACTTCCAAAATTGACATGAAGGAAGTTTGAAATTCCTTGATTTGAAAATTAGTGGAACCCCTGACTAATTATGGTAAGCAATGTGGATTCAGTACCTTGCTCAAGGATAAATAACCATGGCGAGAATCAAACCCGCAGCCTTTCTATTGAGAATCCAACACTCAAACACTGAACCACACACGCCACCAGATCAGTGCTAAAAGTAGATAATATCTTGATATTATGTAAAGATTGTTAAAAACAACAATTTGTCTTCGTCCCAATTAAAACAAAATTGCATGTTTTCCCAATCAATGCCAAAAATACTTAAAAAATTAAGAAGAAAAAAATCAGATAAGGGAACACTGGTATTTCTTTTATTGTAGCAATATCTTGCAACTCTTAGCTGTGGTAACATTTAAATATTTGCATGTTTTCCCCACAAGCCTTTTCCCAATTTCCAGAAGAAACAATTCATTTATATTTACAGGTGCAGTGTATAGTAGGTATCTTATGTACAACATTACTGCATTATTCACTGCCTTCCTGTCCCGTGTGGTTCCCGGGGGACCCGTTTGGTCACGGGGCAAAGAATAGGGCCACTGCAGATCCCTTTGGAGGGGTAGGCAGAGGGGTAGAATCCCCCCAAATTCATGTTCATTTTATCATTTTTTGTTCATGTTCATTAAAGGTCTTCATCATGATCCCTGCATTGTTTCAGGTGCCATCTCGCTCACATCAAAAAAGGAGTGGCAGAAAAACAATAAACGTGGCTCCAGCGTAAATGGAGTTTCTATGATATAATTTGCAGCAACTCTGCAGTTCAGGGTGAGAAGGTTCTAGGTCCATTTTCCATATTTTATCTCGATGAACATGGAGGATTAGCCTGGCATGTTCATGCCTGTTAGGCGCCATATAACATTTCATGTGTTGGTGCACCTTAAAACCCAATTCAATTCACTGCCTTCCTGGTGGATTTGCCTATTGAATAACATCTTGAAACAACTAATATCTTTTTCAGGCTCTCTCGGAGAAGGAAAAAGAGCGATTTGAGAAAATGGCGAAGCAAAACAAGGCAAAGATGCAGGGCAAGGCGGGAGATTATCACAGAATGGATAACGTGGGAAATATCATTGCAGTAAGCATATTCATACAATATTGGAACACGACTGTCAGGTGAGGTTTTGAAAAGCATTGACGTCTGAGAAAATAGTTTTGTCTTATCTCGTGACACTTTCGACAAGATTGGAGAAATATTTCTCCATTTATGTGCATATTTATTAAGTCCACTGTCAGTGTCTGCAACGTTCATTAGCAGCAGTTTCTTTGAAACAACTGTCAGTTTTACTCTAATTTCATACGCATGCTTCTGTTATAGAGAGGACAATAGAAAAGGTTTTTAGGTCAGTCCAACCTTTAAGTGCGCTGTCTTTACTAAAGATGGCCTAACCCTGAAACAGTCTTCTTCTGGAGAAGCATTCCATAGATTTTGACAATTTCTTTTTAGAATTGCTTGCTATATACTAAACTATTGAGTTTTTGTTTTTTTAGCCCTCAAATTTTCAAAATGGTTGTCAAGGGGTCATGAAGTTTACATTATATAAGATATAGTTAAATGCATAAATATTAAAATGACAGTTCCTGAAACTGCTGTCAGTATTTCAATCAAACTGGACAACAATGTTTCTTGTTGAGGCTCTTTTAGATTTGTGTTTTTTATCACCACTCATGATCCAAGATGGCCACTGTTGCTACAAATAGCTTGAAATTTAGCAAACTTCGAATAGCATCTACTCCAAAACAGCTTATTCATTAATAATGAAATATGGCGTGCATGCTTTTGGATTGATCTTTATCAAGTTTGTACTTACTCAAGTCCTTATATATTAAATATGGATGCCATGGCAATGTAAATTTAACATTGAGTCATACAGAAAATATGTAAAACCGACATCTACCTTGAAAAGCTTTCAGTATTTTTTTATATATATTCAGATGCTTGCTTGGTTCCCTTTCAGATTAGTTTTTTTATAGCCCCACTTTCACAAAGTGAAGTGGGGGCTATATAGGAGTCGGGTTGTCTGTAACATTCCATCGCGTCCGTCACATAAAACACATTTGTCCTATCCCATTCAATCACATAACACGTTTTCAGTACTTGCATTCCTCAAACAGTTTTGAATGGGTTGTTCCCAAACTTCATATACACATAACAATGGGTGACCTTGTGATAGTTCAAGTTTGTCGAGCAGGCTTGGAGATCTAGCTTGACTTCGTGATCGTTGTTTTATTTGTTGTAAGTGCAAATATCAGTCTGAGCGCCCAGATTATGTCCAAGTTAACGTACCTTTGGGCCTTCTTGCTTGACATGGTGTGACAACATTTTCTTTACTGTGACCTACTTTCTCTGAAATATTTTGACAAGTAGCTATAATCTGCCATACATTGAGTGTAAAATATAAAAAATAAAATCAAACACTACACTTGTAATTGGAATCATTTAAGGTTTGACTAAAGTTAGGCCACATAAAAAAATATGTGTGGTTCAGGTAACCCGACCGACCCTATTTTAAGGGACCGACCCTAAAACATTTTATGCAAAAAATGAAAAAAAATATATATATTAAAAAAAATATTAAAAATATATATATATTAAAAAAAAAATGAAAAAAAAAAATGAATAAATGAATAAATAAATAAAAAAATATATATTATTTTATTTTTTTTGATAATGCAAAAAAAATCGGAACTCAAGGTATAGTAATTTAACATATTAAATTCATGATCAGAATTGAATTCATTATTGAGAAAAAAAAGAAAGAAAAAAGCCAACCTACCTACCCTATTATTTTTGCCGGTGTTACCTGAACCACACATATTATTTTGTTTGGCCTTATGTCCCTTTGTTATATACTTTCCATTGAAATAGTGGATTTTATGATTAAAATAAACCTTATAGTTTCATTGTTCAAAATATATTATCACTCAAAATGACGTCATGCAACTGTTGATGTTGTTTACATTGTTGGCATTATTGACATCTTTATGTTTTTTCTGCATACATTTCCAGGTTGTGAGTAAATAATAAATAGAATATTTGTTGGTTTGTTGTGAATAATATAGGTTATTGAATTTGTATGGCTAAATATTACTTGGAACGAGTTGTTTTGGCAAAGGACGACGAGCTTGCGAGTTGTCCTGCGCCGAAACAACTTGTTCCAAGTAATATTTAGCCATACAAATTCAATAACCTTTTTAGCTCTACTGATCAGAGATCAGCAGAGCTTATGCCGTGGTGCGGCGTCCGTCGTCCGTCCGTCCGTCCGTCTGTCTGTCCGTCTGTCCGTCTGTCCGTTAACTTTTATTTGTAGCGACTACTCCTCTGAAACTACTGGATGGATATTCATAAAACTTTACAGAAATGTTGCCCATGAAGTCTTGTTGATCCTAGCAAAAATTCATGTTGATGTGAAATCCAAGATGGCCGCCAAAGCTAAAAATAGATTTTTTAAATTCAAGTTTGTAGCGACTACTTCTTGGAAACTATAAGTGATATTGATATGGGACTTTTTCTAAAATGATCAGCATGACATGATGTTGATCCTTGTCGAAAATCGTTTTGATTTGACGTTAAACATGGCTGCCAGCGGCCATCTTTGTTTACATAGAGTTATATAATGAAAACTTGTAGCGACTACTCCTCTGAAACTACTTGACGGATTTTCATGAAACTTCACAGGAATGTTGCTCTTGATGTCTAAATGATCCTAGCAAAATTTCAGGTCGGCCGGAAATTCAAGATGGCCGCCACGGCTAAAAATAAATTTTCAAAATACAAGTTTGTAGCGACTACTTCTTGAAAACTATAAGTGATATTGATATGGGACTTTTTCTAAAATGATCAGCATGACATGATGTTGGTCCTTATCAAAAATCGTTTGATTCGACGTTAAACGTGGCTGCCTACGGCCATCTTTGTTTACATAGAGTTATATAGTAAAAACTTGTAGCGACTACTCCTCTGAAACTACTTGACGGATTGTCATGAAACTTTACAGGAATGTTGCTCTTGATGTCTAATTGATCCTAGAAAAATTTCAGGTCGGCCGGAAATTCAAGATGGCCGTCACAGCTAAAAATAGATTTTTAAAAAATAAGTTTGTAGCGACTACTTCTTGAAAACTATAAGTGATATTGATATGGGACTTTTTCTAAAATGATCAGCATGACATGATGTAGATCCTTGTGGAAAATTATTTTGATTCGACGTTAAACATGGCTGCCAGTGGCCATCTTTGTTTACATAGAGTTATATAGTAAAAACTTGTAGCGACTACTCCTCTGAAACTACTTGACGGATTGTCATGAAACTTTACAGGAACGTTGCTCTTGATGTCTAATTGATCCTAGAAAAATTTCAGGTCGGCCGGAAATTCAAGATGGCCGTCACAGCTAAAAATAGATTTTTAAAAAATAAGTTTGTAGCGACTACTTCTTGAAAACTATAAGTGATATTGATATGGGACTTTTTCTAAAATGATCAGCATGACATGATGTAGATCCTTGTGGAAAATTATTTTGATTCGACGTTAAACATGGCTGCCAGTGGCCATCTTTGTTTACATAGAGTTATATAGTAAAAACTTGTAGCGACTACTCCTCTGAAACTACTTGGTGGATTGTCATGAAACCTCACAGGAATGGTACTCTTGATGTCTAATTGATTCTAGAAAAATTTCAGGTCGGCCGGAAATTCAAGATGGCCGTCACAGCTAAAAATAGATTTGTAAAAAATAAGTTTGTAGAGACTACTTCTTGAAAACTATAAGTGATATTGATATGGGACTTTTTCTAAAATGATCAGCATGACATGATGTAGATCCTTGTGGAAAATTATTTTGATTCGACGTTAAACATGGCTGCCAGTGGCCATCTTTGGTTACATGGAGTTATATAGTAAAAACTTGTAGCGACTACTTCTCTGCAACTACTTGACGGATGTTCATGAAACTTCACAGGAATGTTGCTCTTGATGTCTAGTTGATCCTAGAAAAATTTCATGTCGGCCGGAAATTCAAGATGGCCGCCACAGCTAAAAATAGATTTAAAATAAATAAGTTTGTAGCGACTACTTCTTCAAAACAATAAGAGATATTGATATGGGACTTTTTCTAAAATGATCAGTATGACATGATGTTGGTCTTTGTCGAAAATCGTTTTGATTTGACGTTAAACATGGCTGCCAGCGGCCATTTTTGTTTACATAGAGTTATATAATGAAAACATGTAGCGACTACTTCTCTGAAACTACTTGACGGACTTTCATGAAACTTCACAGGAATGTTGCTCTTAATGTCTTATTGATCTTAGCAAAATTTCAGGTCGGCCGGAAATTCAAGATGGCCGCCACGGTTAAAAATAGATTTTCAAAAAACAAGTCTGTAGCGACTACTTCCTGAAATCAAAATCAATCAGTAGAGCTTCAAGGTCATTGACCTCTTGTTATTGTATACTTTCATATTGTTTTGATCAATGTTAATTGTATGACTATTACTTTTCATTGTATTTGTGTTATTTTTGTAACTTTTGATGGAATTGCTATCTTGCCATTCAGTTTCAATTTGTGTGGATGATTATTTTGCGCGAAAACGACGTCTACGTCACATGACGTCATTAAAAACATCAAGCGATTTTCTAAAGTTTGTTTATCATTCAATAACTTCAAAAACAGTGGGTGAGTGACCATTTCAATTATTTTATCAATTTCTGCCATAAAAGGTTGAAAAAAAACACGTATTTTTTTTGTTGACACTATAAGAAGGATTCCGTTATTTTATTTGAAAGTAGTTCCTTATTTCTATTTCGCGGCTCTTAGCAAGCACGAAAAAAAGTTCTAGTGCAATATCAATGTGTGCAATATTGTAGAATATTGCACACTTAGCTCAATGCAAACTAAACGGGACAATATGAAAGTATACAATAAAGGATTATATTCATCACTTCTTGATGTAATATGAATCCTATATTCACTCAAAACAAACCAATATCCTCTATTTCTTGTAATCCGTTATAAATAATAAATTGCTTATCCTTGCTTTTGTGTTGTACTTGATTTGTGAAGTATAATGACTAAAGTAAACATAGTTTTAAAAAGTACATATATGTTTATTTTCCTAGGGTTTATTTCTCTTTTGTTTTACAGCATCGAAAAGACCCCTACACAGAAATTGAAAAGAAAAGAATGGCGGAAAGGAAGGACATGAGAAAGAACTGGCCACCAGGAAAAGGTGATTTACCTGATATATTTAGCTCAGGACTTTTTTCTAAAAATTGTAAAGACTACCTAGCCTGGTCATTTTGTGAAGAAATAAAGCGCAATAACTGTCTAGGCCACCATTAAAAAATTGTTTGTTTGTTTGCAGTTTCCGACCCATGGCTTTTAGGGGTGGGTTGGTAGGTAGAGATATTTTTTTAACACATTCTTATTATTAGCGCATGCCCATCGACGGCATGAAAATATCGTGTGCTTCACTAGTAGTATCCATAATTTTTTTTTAAAAAAGGGTTTAGTTAAATATTAACAGAACATGCAAAACATTGATCAAATGTTCATTTATGGACACATGAAATAGACATAGTAACTATTAAACAGTGCTCGATGCTAACTTTTTCGAAGTAATGTTTCAATGACAAAATCTTTTGTTTGGTACAAGATATGAACAATATGGTCAAATTTTTACTTGCCCAGGGCAAGTGGATTAGACAATGACTTGCCCGAAAATAATATTAAATTGTAGAGATATACACTTTACCCAAAATATTGTTCCCACACATAAAATTTTCAAGTTCTGTCAAGTAGAAAAAAAAGTTAATGTGAAGCTCTGTTAAAGTATAAACATTGAACTCTGTGTCAATTTCACTTCTCAGTTTACGTTACTGCAAAGAACAGTAGTCTCTTCAAGTGTCCTTTTTGCAGACACCATCCTCACATTTTTCTCACTCACAAGGTCAGTCATGTGGACGCTTTCAATTTACTATAGCAGCAGAGATTATTTCCAAGCATCCAATATATCAGAGCATTATGAAACTTCCCAAAATAATTAAATTAAAACAACCAACAATATTTTTGATGAACACATTGGGGGGGGGGGGGGGGAAATTGAAACAAAAAAAAAAATTGTTTGGTTCGGCAGATTTGCCGTGGGTCGGTCGCAAACTGCAAACAAACAATCTTTTAATTTAGGCCTAATTTATGAAAAAAAAGTGTTGAAAGATTAATTGTTAAAAGCGATGTTAAACTCATACATTGTTTAACAAATATTGTTATTCAGCATAATATGGTACATTTTAGATAATTTTTTCCACAAATGTATCAAAACCAATATTGAAAAAGTAAGAGGGGGAAATACCGTTTACAAAAAGAAAAAAATTATTGTGAAGAAAAATCGACCACAGCTTGTGGAAAAAAAAAAGACCAATTTTTGAATATGTAAGTAGCCGATGTCTGCTCATGTTAAAGAATGGAATATAGCCCTGTAGCTTGAGCTATGTGAAGTTTAAGAGAAGCTATATTTTACTTCAGCACTCAGTGTACTCATGCCCTATAGTGGATGACCATTTGTTATCCTAAGGAGAGGGGGGCTTCAGGTTTGCCCCCCCATCCGTCAGTCAGTCGCATCCCACAAATATCGATTCTGCGATAACGAGAAAATAAGATAATTTAAATGAAAATGTGTGCGTAGGTTAAGGGTGCCCTCTGCTGAGGTTTTGGATTTTTGCACTTCGGAAATTTACATTTGTTATATTTCAAAAATTATATATAAAACTGGAGAAAAACTAATTATACCAGTAACAACTTATGGCCCAATAGGGATAGTTTAGTGCAAAAAAAAATATAAAAAAATTAGATTTTTTTTTTGACCTCCACATGTGTGCCCAAATTGACAATTTTTAACATAAGCCAAAATGGGGGGTAGGGTACAAAAGATGGTATTTTCTCAAAAACCATTTAGATATTCACTTATTTAAACTTTATTACAGAGACACTGTGTTAGCATATACATAGACAGGAATAAAAAGTATTTCCTATTATTTGTTACAGACCTATGCCGTTATATGTCAGAGCTCAGTCGAAATTCTCAAAAAGCACATTTTTTTCTCAGTTTTTATTGAATATCTTTCTTATATGCACACCGACCCCCAATGTTTTATTTTTCATTCTGATACTCAGGTCTTGTATATATTGTAGACAAAATATCTCAAAAAGTTATCTGTTCCTTTATCATGAAAAAATTTTATGGATCACAACTTTAAAAATGCAATTTATAGTAAACTGGGTGGGGTAATGACAAGGGATGTACTAATTTTTCAGATGGTGATAAAAATCCCACAACCCTTCAATGTTTCGTTCCTAAAGTATGATCTATTACATTACAAAAAGACGGAAATCGATACCTCGTTCTGCAAACCACACTACACACATGTAAGTTGCCATACACAATTTGCGGCTGATTCAGAATTTAAAACCGCCACTGTGAGAGTGTATTACTAAAGATTAATTTTGCGAAAAAGTTAAATCACTGACCCATCATTATTTTTCCAGAAACTAACTAGTAATATGTTAGTCTTCATAAAAAACAGGGAAAATACAAAAATTCTATCTGTTCTGATATTCACCAGAGGGCCCCCTTAAGGGAGTGAGGAGATTGTGCACATCATTTTGTTTTTATTGATAGGTGTCAGAAAACTGTGGTTGCGATATGGCAACAGAAGATTGTAAAAAAACACACAATGTTACTAAAATAGAAAAATGATTTCATAGGAAGCTTTGGATCTGCATTTGGGGTTACTAGGGTAAAGGTCACTGTTACTAAAAAAAGAAAAATGGTTGTCCGCTCAACAACTAATAAGTTAGGAATAAGATATTGGAATGAAAGTTTATAGGTAGGTAGCTTATATGAAACAGGAAGCTTGGGATTGTATTTGGAGGTCACTAGGGTCAAAAATAGATAAATGGTTTCCGCTCAATAACTTTAGTCAGGAATGAGATATTGGAAGTGAAACTTTATGGATAGGTAGCTTATATGAAAAAGAAGCTTCAGATTGCATTTGGGTCACTGGGATCAAGGTAAAGGCTCATTGTTGCTAACAATAGAAAAATAAAAGTTTTTCGCTGAATACCATTAGTCAGGAATGAGGTATTGGCCTGAAGCTTGGTGTGTAGGTAGCTTAGATGAAAAGCAAGTTTGGGATTGCATTGAGGCCACTGGGGTCAAGGTCAAGGTCACTGGGGTCAAGGCTCTGTTACTAAACAATAGAAAAATGGTTTCGCACTCAATAACTTTTACTTATGAATGAGATATTGTAATGAAACTTTATGGATAGGTAGCCTATTTGAAAAGGAAAAAGGATTGCATTTGGGTCACTGAATTCAAGGTCAATTCACTGTTATTAAAATAGAACAACTGTTTCTGCTCATTAACTTTACTAAGGAATGAGATATTGGCCAGACACTTGGGTGTGTAGGTGGCTTATATAAAAAGCAAGTTTGGGATTGCATTTATGGTCAAGGTCAATCTCGTGATGTGCATATATGCTTAGATTACGGTTGATCATTTACTTCTGTGGTAGGCGTCAGAAAGTCAAGGTCAATATGAACTGAAAATTTGACCTTGAAAAAGTTCTAAATGTGATGTTAAACTTAAAAAAATCATAATTTTCACATGACATCATCAAAATAATTTGACCAGTCACGTGATCCATAAATAAAGCGCACCTCACATTCTGGTAGTGTAAACTCGGTGTTTATCGTTGGTGCTCAACTGACTTTAGCCCTTTATAAACTAGTTTGTAGTGATAATTATATTTAAAGCTTATTGTTTGTGTACATCTAGTATATCTTCTTTTGGTGTTGTCTGATTTTAAGACGGTCTAATATTTTAATTTTTCATACATAGATTGAGGATAGAGTCCGAATAAACCCCTTTATTTTCACCTACTCAATATCTCAACCTACCGGAAGTTGACCGGATGTGAAAGTTATGAATTGCCATAATATTGTCAACAGTTCATATTTGACCAGATGGAATAGCCTAAGAGCAAATAATGGTTTTAGCGGCAGATAAAAGTGACACTCATTCGTGTTTGCAGAAGTGACGACAAAAAAGGCATTCATTTTTATTTAAGATGAGTACTAATCCTACTTTTACTCCATTTTGTTGCAGCCCTGGCCAGGGAGCAGTTTTATTTCATCAACTTCCAGTACCTGTGCAAGACGGTTGAGGAAGGAGTTTATCTCCCGTGTGAGGTCGCCATCATCGAGTACAGTATTGAGAAGGGAATCACAAAAAAACTGCACAGGTTTATAGCACCAGGTAGTACATAATTAAATGACTTCAGTAGTGTTGAATTGAGTTGAATGTGGTTTTACGTCACATCTTAAGACAAAACAGGCATCAGTCGCCAAAAGAAATGAACTTTAATTGAAATAAACAAATGCAAAAAGGCAGTGCCCCAGATAAGCAGTGTATCTGCTTGTTTTACGTAAATAAAAATAGCTAAATACGCAATTATTTTTCTGGACATGCATTCTGGATATGCATTTCCTTTCACTCAAAACATTTCATTAATAACCGACACAACTATCCACTCAAGGAAACAAGCTTTTCTGTGGTTAGAATTTCATGAAGAAAAATATATGGTATGCTCCAGGAACATCAAACGTACAGAGATCTTCCATAGAGACACAGTTTCTCCAAGGACCATATCAGCGTCTAACAGCTTATTTTTACTTTAAAGGGACAAACGGCAATCTTGAAGTGTTTGAAAGGGTGTCTTGATTTATATATCCAGTATCAGTTTTACCTTTACCCTGGTTACATTTAAAATAAATAAAATTTGAAGTATTCACTGGTTCATCTTATTATACTATAAGTTTTAATATATTATTGGTGCAATAATATCAAAAATTGATAATATGCAAAAACAAATTGCTTAATACTATTCTTGTAATTAATATTATTGATTGAACAAATGAAGATATGCAGAAAAACTAGAGGGACACCGTGAGTTTTTAAAAAATAAAGATTGCCGTGTGTCCCATTAAAGTAGTAATTTGACTTTTTTTTCAAAGCTTGATTTTCACTCAATTAATTTTAATTTGATGAGTGAAATACCCTATTGAACCTTCTGAACTGCAGAACGGCATAGTTGCTATAATTTACGTTGGAACCATGGTCGTTGTTTTCTGCCGCCACACAAGTGGAACAACGAAGGGCATGGGTATTATTCCTGCCTTCCATCGAACAATAATAAAGCGCAGTGGTGTGAAATATCAATGGCTTCTAGTTCTTCATGATGGAATTGCAGAAATGGAGGGGGAAAAACAGGTATAGCCTTATCTGGTATCCACGTTTTACATGGGGGATGGAAAGACTTACCTTTATGGGTAAAGATAAAAGTCACGCGCGCACCAACATCCGTAATGCAGGAACACATGCAAAACGTCAGTAGCTGGTGGCGTCGATGTACAACATGTCTCTGATATGCAAGAAAAAGAATCTATCATGGGTATTCGTTTCAGATAGGGAATTCCAACCCTCTGAATAAGTGTTTTAACATGTATAAGTGTTTTAATCGGAACCTCGGTAGAGCCTCTTTTCCGATAAAAACACTTCTACCTCGGGTTGGAATTCCCTATCTTCACTGGATACCCATGAAAGATACTTATAATCTTTAGTCTCACTTTTCTTTTTGTGTAAAAATAAACAAAAAGAAAGGATGTGTATTCATGCATAAATGATATCATATATTGCATTTGTTTGGCTATAGGAGTTTTAATCTGGTGTATAAATAACAGTAGTTATACAAATCAAACAGGAAATGTAGCCTCAAGGACCATAGACAACTAAAAACATGCATTCAAACAAACAACACCTACAACAGATAAATTACAGCCAAGGTATATGACATCATAAACATAAAAGGATTGACAATAGAGGGCTTTCTGCAGCCGAATGACAAGGTCATTTTGGCCCCCAAAATATTTAGAATGCAAAACATAGTATTTTGTTATAACTTGTTTTGTAGTTAAAATAATGTTCTTGTGTTCGTGTGTGAAAACAAATTAAAAATCAAAAAAGACAGCTGTCCAAGTGATGCCGTCGATGTTTGAAGGTTATTGAAATAAATGTGTATGGCCAGGAAAGTGTTGAAATGATTGGAGATACCAGTTGGATCAGGCGATTACATGGTGCTAAGAATGCTCACAATTCATGAATTTATATTTCAGGGCCTATTCCATCGGGCTACAGGTTTACATGCGTACAAAATAGTAAGTACAAATTCCATGATATAGGCATAAAACATACTTTAGAAGTTGCAAAGTATGGTTTTAAATGCGTAAAGGACAGTATCTGCAACCTATAAAACTTTGTTTAAATATTTCTTTTGTTTAAGCACTAGCATGAAAACCATTTGGGGATTCTCAAATCATCTTGGTAAATATATCAGCTAAGTCCTGTCTTGATTTCTGCTTCCTTGGAGAAAAGATATTGATTTGCTTTCCTTTTCTTTCTTTTTTTTTTTAGCTTACCTGTGCTGAAGGCTCAGAGGTGAGCTATTGTGAAGACTCTTTTTGTCCTACATTTGCCAGTGTCCGTAAATTTTTGTTTTAATTACAGGTCTTTTTCTAGGTGTCCCACTGGGTCGAAAAACGGACCCATTTCCAATGCAAAATAGTGTCTTTTTTCCCAATTAGAGTGGTTTTTAGCTCGACTGATCAGAGATCAGCAGAGCTTATGCCGTGGTGCGGAGTCCGTCGTCTGTCCGTCCGTCCGAGTTTACAGCAGCGCCTTGTGTGTCTTTTTGTGTGTATAAAGTATACTTGTGTGACTTTTTTTTCTTGTGTGACTGACACACAAGCAAGCATGTCTCTATGCGCAGGAAATAGTCTATTTCTTCATTTAAAGCAATAAAAAAATTGCAGTCACACAAGGGGAGGGGAGCTTGTGTGACTAAAATGTGTCCAAATGGTAAAAACGACACACAAAATGTCAAAAACAGTCACACAAAGTACGAACGTACACACAAAAAACAGACACAAGTTTTAGTCACACAAAGCCTGATTTTGTGTACGTCAGTCCGTCCGTCTGTCCGTAAACTTTTATTTGTAGCGACTACTCCTCTGAAACTACTGAATGGATTTTTCATGAAACTTTACAGAAATGTTGCCCATGAAGTCTAGTTGATCCTAGCAAAAATTCATGTTGATGTGAAATCCAAGATGGCTGCCAAATCTAAAAATAGATTTTTAAAAAACAAGTTTGTAGCGACTACTTCTTGAAAACTCTAAGTGATATTGATATGGGACTTTTTCTAAAATGATCAGCATGACATGATGTTGGTCCTTGTCGAAAATCGTTTTAATTCGACGTTTAACATGGCTGCCAGCGGCCATCTTTATTTACATAGAGTTATTTAGTAAAAATTTGTAGAGACTACTTTTCTGAAACTACTTGACGGATTTCCATGAACCTTCACATGAATGTTGCTCTTGATGTCTAAATGATCCTAGCAAAATTTCAGGTCGGCCGAAAATTCAAGATGGCCGCCACGGCTAAAAATAGATTTTCAAAATACAAGTTTGTAGCGACTACTTCTTGAAAACTTTAAGTGATATTGATATGCGTCTTTTCCTAAAATGATCAGTATGACATGATGTTGATCCTTGTCGAAAATTATTTTGATTCGACGTTAAACATGGCTGCCAGTGGCCATCTTTGTTTACATGGTTATATAATGAAAACTTGTAGCGACTACTCCTCTGAAACTACTTGACGGATTTTCATGAAACTTAACAGGAATGTTGCTCTTTATGTCTAATTGATCCTAGCAAAATTTCAGGTCGGCTGGAAATTCAAGATGGCCGTCGTGGCTAAATAGATTTTAAAAATACAAGTTTGTAGCGATTACTTCTTAAAAACTATAAGTGATATTGATATGGGACTTTTTCTAAAATGATCAGCATGACATGAAGTTGGTCCTTGTCAAAAATCGTTTTGATTCGATGTTAAACATGGCTGTCAGCGGCCATCTTTGTTTACATAGAGTTATATAATGAAAACTTGTAGCGACTACTCCTCTGAAACTACTTGACGGATTTTCATGAAACTTCACAGGAATGTTGCTCTTGATGTCTTATTGATCCTAGCAAAATTTCAGGTCGGCCGGAAAATCAAGATGGCCGCCACGGCTAAAAATAAGTTTGTAGCGACTACTTCCTGAAATCAAAATCATTCAGTAGAGCTTCAAGGTCATTGACCTCTTGTTTTATTTGGCGCTATTGAAAAAATTCCCAATCACAATTTTTTTTTTTTACATATATATGTTGTGCAGATACATTCTCCCTTATGTTACATACTAATCAATATAAGTGGTATGTTAGTGATGTAATAGTGTTTCTAATGATATTTTAGACTTTTACTTCGCCCTAACTTACAAAATGTTGATGTAAACAATTCTCAATTGGCCATTTTATCGATGAAAATATTTCCCAATTTGGTAATTTTTACAATAGAAATTTCCCAAATTTACAAGGGTCCCTATTTCCAAAATACCTGGATAAGGCCCTGAATTAACTTCTCATTTAGGTCAATGCATCATCCACGATAACAGTGCAGGCATATCCTGTTTGTTCAAATTTCTCAAAACTTGAGTACGAGGCAATGAATTGATTTGATATTTATTTGCGCAGTTGTAAAATATGATCATTATCTATCCAACAATACCAATGTTTCAGTGACCTTGACCTTCAGTTCAAGGTCACACTGGATTGAATATAAAACACAGAAAATTCAGTTTTCATTACGTGGTCCGAGTATTAACTTTCATACCCCATCCAGCCCCTTCTCCAAGAAGCGAAAACGGGGTTGGCTTAATTTCGTCTTATAAAGGTTGACATATTGTAAAATTTAAATATTTAATAGGTAATTTCAAACAGGTTGTCACATTTTTATCAGTAAAAAATGTTTCTTAAAGATGTTTTATTGTCGAAATATCCGTTATAAAATCCTGTCAATATAAGCTTTCCCATCGCTTAATGGAATAAATGCGGGACCCCGTCATGTCATAGAATTTTAACATTATTGTCCTTTATCTGTTTTAGGTGAGGATACGCACAAGATCCCAGTAGAAGGGTTTGAGCTCGCTGACAACAACTACCGGGGGCTGTGGATACAAATAGAAAACTTCATCAATCCTAGTGGTGAAAAACAGGAAACACCCCCACTCTTCTGTCTAGTAAGTTAAAACATGCATTTGTCATGCCCTGTCAAAATTGGTGGAGCTATACTGTTTGGCCTTGTCCATCAATCTGTCATTTTTGCTCATAGACTCAAAATGCTTTCACGAATTACTTCCATAATTTATTTGTTGATTACTTAGGTCGTACAAAAACATTCCATCGTATTTCTGGTCACCTGCGGCCACAAGGTCAAGGTCACACTTGGAAGTTCTGCATTTAGCGGGGACATTAGTCATATATCCAACATTTCTAGTTTTAAATCACTAAAGATAATGGGATGAAACTTGATACATGTATAGACCGTGTGTCATGCACAAACATTGAGATCTGACATGTAATTATCAAATTTATTCCAACGGTTTGCCAGTGGAACACATGACCATAATTTTGATGAACTTCCTTGTTTAAATGGCAAATAAGTGTTAAACATTAAAGCAATAAACCCGCCAAAATTACACTACAAAAACTCTGTCAAGGTGTTCAGGTCATATAATAATGTGTGCCGATTAATAGTATATGTTAATTCACGGGTTCTTAAAATATGTATATCCGTGATGGAATGTGCGTAAAATGAATTATGAGTTGGTAACCCTTTTAATTCGATGCTCCAGGTTTGGAGTGTGGCCTGGCTGGTTAAAGCCATTTATATTTAATCTATAGAGTTTTGATTTCTCAAAATATGCAAGTTATTTATATATATATACCTCATCAGTAGGTTTAGAAATGGTGTACATATGTTGTAGAATTTGCCTGTTGGTGGTGGGATAGGGACATCAAAGGAAATAGGGAAGAAACTATTCTTCTCTGATACAAGCATGTCGATACACTGCGTCTAGGCAGGCAATAACCAACAGACTGAATTCATAAACAGACACAAACCTATATTGGTAGGTTATTGGATTTGTATTGGGATATATTCACGAGTTCTTTCGCGTATTTTATGCCCAAAAGGACGAGTGTATATATCCCAGTATAAATCTAATAACCTTTTTATTGCATACATATTTTTAAATTAGAGAGAATAAAATAGGTTGTAACATTTAATTTTCACCAAAAACATTTATTTGAAACAAACATATTATCATTACATAATGGGAATTTTCGCAATGAAATCGACAATGTTTACGTCACGTGACATACTTTCTTTGACATGAACAGAAAAATGCAACAATCAGGAACGAGTATACATTACAAAACCAATATGACTCGACTACACGTCAGTATGGGCGAATATTGACGTTTCCTGTTATATTGAAAGTAAACGGATCTTGTAAATGCGTATGCAATAATCTACAATATTGTACACCCTGCATTATTCATGTCATGACTCCTTCCATATACTTTGTAGGAAGATAGGCTCCGTGTGGTTCCCGGGGGGCAAGAATAGGACAACTGCTAATCCAGACAGAGGGTTAAAATCCCGCCAAATCGATGTTCATTGTGTCCATTTTGTCGTATTCGTTTAAGGTCTTCATCATGATCTCTGTATTGTTTTAGGTGCTTCTTGAGTGATGGCAGAAAACAATGGTCGAGGCTCCAATGAAAAATGGAGTGTTTACAATTGAAATTTGCAGCAACTCTGCAGTTCTACAGGTTAGAAAGTTCTTGGCCCATTGAAACTTGATCCCGTATGGGATAGGAACTTCAAAGGAAATAGCGAAGAAATTCTTTTTCTCTGATACCGCTTTATATAATAGCCGATTACAAACATGTTTGGCTTTTTATTTAAATTTATTCAAATTCTCGCACAATAACAGCCATGCAGCTTTTAAGCTTCAAACAGACTATTAAACATCTTCATGACTGCAACATGTTCCTACTAAAAGAAGGTAAGTGAGAATGACCTTGACATGCTTCTACATTGACACGTTTTCTAGTTCACTTATGTTTTGTTTCAGGGCGTACGGAATGACTGGGAATGTGTAGAGTTCTGTCTCAGCTGGATACACGGCCATGCGTGTCTGGGGGAGCCAAACCGGATCCGGAAGGTGTACGAGATTGAGGGCCTGTTCCAAGAGATGCACGCCCATATTGGGAACAGCGTGTCCAAGACGCAGTGTATCGACATGCTGACCTCCTCCGACTGGGACTATGAAATAGACACAAAGTAGGTGGTTAAGCTATTATTATTTATTAATATGCTTGTACAAATCACTCTCCATTGCACGGATGACAGCGTTAATACGGTCTTGACATGAGAGTAATCAATGGGAAACCCGCGTATCCCATTAGGTGACCACCTAACCAATTTACGTTGTAACTGCCCAGACGGATTCAAACCATTAGTTAAAAGTGAGTGTTCTACCAACTATGTTAGTCAGTTAACATTTAAATAAATTAAAGCGTAGAATATTGAAAATAAAGCACGAATGCATGATCTAACATAGGATCCGGATTGAACCTTTGAATATTTATATGTAGATCTGTCTTCCTACAAAGTATATGGAAGGAGTCGTGTCTTGAATAATGCAGGGTATACAATATTGTAGAATATAGGTTTTTGTCTGTTTATGAATTTATGTTATTTATTGCCTGCCACTTCTGACCGATGATATAGTTATTGTTTGTTTTTTCTATCAGATGTTAAGCAGTTAGTATTTTAATTCAATACGATGGCCCAGTTATTCAAAGATCGGTTAACTAAACCGAGCGTTAAGTCAGAATTTCAAATCTCTCTAATTTCCGATAAATGAATATTTCTACCAGAAACTGAGCATATGTTAAGAAAAGAAATGCAAATTAAAAGCTTTTAGTAGTACAAAACATATTTTTATGAGAAATGTACTTTCAATTTGAAAGTTTACACTAATCAAGGATTAAGCTAACCGATCTTTGAACAACTGGGCGCTGGTACAGTCTTCATTTATTCTGAATAGTTAACTGGTGACATATATATACAGGAACATCAATTTAAAGCTGTACAATCAAGCTCTGGAGACCACCGCTATTATACAGACCACCTGCTTTAAGAAACCACCTTTTTAGTTCCCATAGCCAGTGGGGTGTGGGTGGGAGGGGGTTGTGCATTTTTTTGAGGGGTGGCGGGGGGCAATGTGAAAAAGAATGGCAAAATGGGTCTTGTACTAAAATCAAGAAGAATTTGAAAAACCGAATATTTGAAAGAAAAAAATACCTGAAAACTCGAAGTCTTTCTTTTCACACTCAAAAAACAAAACAAAAATACCTACCTTCAACTCTTCATGGTTCAATTACGCACAAAATTTATGTACAAAAACCAGCTAGCTGGTTCCAGATTAAATTGTTTTTAATAAACATGATACCTGTATTATGAGACCAAGTTCACTCTTCCCTTTTATAGTCTCTTAATACATACCTGTATTATGAGACCAAGTTCACTCTTCCCTTTTATAGTCTCTTAATACAGATTGGACTGCATTTTAAAGTGACCTAATTTTTGTGTTTTATATCATTTACAGATGTGATTACCATGAACAGAAGGAATCCAAATATTGCGCCCTGGGTATTGTCAATAGATACGCGTAAGTGAAATGTTACTATGTCTCCCTACCGCGCAGGAAAGTGGCCATCTTTACGTAGACAGTGGACCTATATAGGAAAATCTTATGATAGCTACTTTCCCTGAACCTTTATTTGGACCTCTTCTTGAAATAAACGTGCCTTTACCTATTTAGATCGAGAAGAACGCTAAAAACAGTGTTGATAAAGAACTTCTTACTCAAGACCAAAACCAGGCTTTCAAAAAGTTAGCAGTATGCAAATATAAATATAAAAATTGAACAGGAAAAGCAGCATTCAAGGACGACAGTCAACCACAAACACACACAGAAACAAAGAAATTTAAAGATGAATAAAAGGCCAAATAAGACCTCACAAACAAAAAAGGGTTGACAATAGGGCTACTGCCTTTGAACGGTCAGTGGAAAAAAAGGCCGCTGGGGGTTTAACCAGGTTCTAGGATGCACCAAACCTCACACTTACCCTACTTTCAACCCAATAAAACGGGATAGTGTAAATAAAGAAATCCCCGCCATGAACTATTCTCTAACCAACAAGGCAGCATTAATAGGCAATATAAGTAAAACACAAAGAGGCTCTTGTATATATAAATACAAAAAAAACAAGTTGTTTTTGGACGTTTTTGTCCAAATTCAATTCCAAAACGTATGTTTTTTACCCAATTGGAAAGAAAAATTCATTTGATATTTTTCCCCACTAAAACATAAACATAATTGGGAACATGTCTTTGCAAGTTGTGATATGACAGAAAGATTGTAAAAGCAACTTTAAACCACATACCTACATACATACATACACACATGGTAATATCACAAAATATGTAATGACGTCATGAGATGGCGTACAAGTGACATCATTTGAGTTTTGTACTTCAGTTACGCTATATCAGACTCGCTGTGCAACCACTTCAATGTCCAGTTGACGCGAACCCACCTGCCCATGCGCGATTCCGTGGCGTCGTTTACAGTGCTCTCTCCTTCCACAATGCCGGTCTGCAACAAACAGGAATCCCGTCTGCCTGCCAAGTCAGACATACTGTTTCAACCACGACAACAACAGACGAAGGTATGATCCCATGTGCTTATGAATCATTTAAGAATTGATTCTCATTTTTTCGGTGTTTATTCTGTTATAAATGTTTATGCTGCTGTCACTAGTGGAACACTGCGGTCTAGTAGTATAGCATTGGACTCGGGATCGGAAAGTCGTGGGTTCGATCCTCGCCATGACTGTATGCGTTGTGTCCCTGAGTAAGACACTTTATCTGCATTTGCTTAGTACTAGTTCTAACCAGGAAGACATCGAGTGTTTAAAATAAGTTCAGAGAGTTTTCGTTACAATCGATGTAAAATAAATATTAAAGTCTTAATAAACTAAATGCCGGGAGAAAATGGCAAATTACATGAAGCCGGTTTGCGCTTTATGGTAAATTTGCCGTTCTCTGAATGTTTGCTGTTTAAAATCAGAATGAGCCTTTCTAATAGCATTTCGCTTCGTTACTCCACTTCCACATGTCCTCTGACATCTCTTAATCCATTGTTACACCTTTTCTCGGATCCTTGCCCACTGAAAACAGGCTGATCTTCGGACTGGTATACTAGTAACAGTGTGGCTTATGCCATGTAGTTTTTAGCGACACAAATAAAACAACATGTAAAGCGAGCTACACAGTTTTTCCACAACACAAAGAAATTCTAATCTTATACCCTCCCTAGTCAGCCAAAATTTGTAAAAGAAGAAATAAAACATACTATTTACCTTTTTTTGCCTCCGCAGAGAGGCATATAGTAATCGCATCATTAGTCCCATCCATTCGTTCGTCCGTCCGAAACAATCATGTCTCAGCCATATCTTTGAAAATATTGAAGGGAATTTCACAAAACTTCACACATGTTAATCACAATGAGACGATATGTCACACATAAGAATCGGGTCCTTACCTCAAAGGTTAAAGTCGCACTTGTAGGTCAAAGGTCAAATTAACTTTGGGGGCATTTGTCACTGGTGACATTACTTGTAATATTTGAGTTTTCTGGTCTAATCTGTTGCAATTGTTTGGTTAGCCTCGTGAATTGTCATGATTGATTCAGTAAAATCTGACAAGCAATATAAAGAAGAACATTTCCGTGTTTACTATTTAGGTCACAAGTTATAATATTATAGATTTGGGACTTTTTTTGTATTTTTTAATGTTTAATCAAGATAAAATTATGGATGTCATTGTAATTTTGTCCCACCAAATTAAAAAACACAAAACACTTGTTTCTTTTTAAATAATGATCAGATTGTGTATGAGTTAATTGCCACAGATAATGATCAGAGTGTGTATTGCCACAGATAATGATCAGATTGTGTGTGAGTTAATTGCCACAAATAATGATCAGATTGTGTGTGAGTTAATTGCCACAGATAATGATCAGATTGTGTATGAGTTAATTGCCACAGATAATGATCAGATTGTGTATGAGTTAATTGCCACAGATAATGATCAGATTGTGTATGAGTTAACTGCCACAGATAATGATCAGATTGTGTATGAGTTAATTGCCACAGATAAAGATCAGATTGTGTACGAGTTAATTGCCACAGATAATGATCAGATTGTGTATTGAGTTAATTGCCACAGATAAAGATCAGATTGTGTAGGAGTTAATTGCCACAGATAATGAGATTGTGTAGGAGTTAATTGCCACAGATAAAGACAGTTTGGTTCTTGTAAACTTGCAGCCTGCACCTAGACAAGAAGACCTGGATGAAGATTATAGAGAACTGCGGAGGCCTAATGTTCCAGGTAAGGCTATAATAAGTTAATTGCTAGATTCTCATCCCCGGATGGCCCCGCTTTTTTATGCCGCCCCCGTTATTTTAATTTCTTAATTTTTTTTTATATATATATAAAAAAAAAAAAAAATTAAAAAAAAGATTAATAAAAAAAATTGCTGCAAGTATGAAATGCTATAGAAAAACGTGTTTTCAATCTTGGAAGTACTCAGTAGTATGTTTTACTATTTTTGCCTTGTGCCGAGGCCATTTTCCATTTGTGGTATATAAAATAAAAAAAAAAAAATTTCTGCCCCTATTTTGAAATAAATTTGGATGAGAAACTAGCAATTATGCCTAACACTGAAAATAAATTTATCAATGCATTTTAGGGAACTTTAAAAAGTACATTTCAGCAGAGTTTGGAATTAACGGGAGATTGATAGACAATTGTTTTCAGATAGTTGTTGTACCGTATTATTCTGCTTTAATTATCGTGATGCAATTAGAGATTATTTTGTTTTAAATTTTTTAACCTTTTATTTTCGTCGATGGTTCATCTAGCAAAACTAATATTTTGATGCGTATTATACACGGAAACAACTTGTTTACCCCAGTTTTGACCTCTGAGAAGTGGGGTGCATACTATACAAGGTAAAATACTGTAAGAGTCTGTTACTAGAAAAAGAACGTTTAACTATATATATATATATATAAAAAACAAATCATGTTATGTTATTGTATTTTCATCGAGTGTGAATAAAAATATTTGACATTTTCTCTCGTAGGTCAAGATTATGGAGGTATGGGAGGAGCTAGTGTTCAAGCTCCAGCATGGGGTGGAATGGGTGGATCTCATGGAGATGGAGCAAGCATGCCAGCAATGGGGCGTGGTCTTACATTGGGCATGCAAGGTGAGTAGTGCACTGTGGTTATCAAAGCATTATGCCTCTGGCTAACATTTTGAACTTGATAATTTAAAGAATAAAAACATCACACCCTAGAGTGAAAACCTAATAAATATTTATTGTCTGCACAAAGGCATTGTGTTTGATTTCTTTTGCGTGAAATATTCTAAGTATGTTTTTTGAAAGTAATTAGTTCCTGCAAAATGATTTACCAGCAAACAAATCACATGCCATTTGATTTTCGTGACTCAATGAAACCTGGGAATATTTTTGATTTATTGGTTCCCTACTGGTGAAACTTGTGTGACTAAAGGCTTACTCTATGTCCATCAGTCTGTCTATATGTCGATCCCCTACAAGTGTCAATCCCCAACGTGTGTCCCCATGTGGTTGCCGGGGTAGAATACAACCACTGCAAATCCTGCTAGATCCTACACAGTTTATTTGTAGTTCTTTGTGTAATTCCTAGGTTTTCAGCAGGGTTTGAAATTAACGGGAGATTGATAGACAATTGTTTTCAGATAGTTGTTGTACCGTATTATTCTGCTTTAATTATCTTGATGCAATTAGAGATTTTTTAAAAAATTTAACCTTTTATTTTCGTCAAATGTTTCATCTAGGAAAACTAATATTTTGATGCGTATTATACACGGAAACAACTTTTTTACCCAGTTTTGACCTCTGATAAGCGGGGTGCGTAATATACACGGTTGCGTACTATACAAGGTAAAATACGGTAAGAGTCTGTTACTAGAAAAAAGAAAGTTTAACTATATATATATAAAAAAACAAATCATATTATATTATTTTATTGTATTTTCATGGAGTGTGTATAAAAATATTTGACATTTTCTCTTGTAGGTCAAGATTATGGAGGTATGGGAGGAGCTAGTGTTCAAGCTCCAGCATGGGGTGGAATGGGTGGAGCTTACGGAGATGGAGCCAGCATGCCAGCAATGGGGCGTGGTCTTACACTGGGCATGCAAGGTGAGTAGTGCACTGTGGTTATCAAAGCATTATGCCTCTGGCTAACATTTTGATCTTGAAAATTTAAAGAATAAAAACAGCACACCCTAGAGTGAAAACCTAATAAATATTTATTGTCTGCACAAAGGCATTGTGTTTGATTTCTTTTGCGTGAAATATTCTAAGTATGTTTTTTGAAAGTAATTAGTTCCTGCAAAATAATTTACCAGCAAACAAATCATTGCATGCCATTTGATTTTCATGACTCAATGAAACCTGGGAATATTTTTGATTTACTGGTGAAACTTGTGTGAAACTTGTGTGACTAAAGGCTTACTCTATGTCCATCAATCTGTCTATATGTCGATCCCCTACATGTGTCAATCCATAACGTGTATCCCCATGTGGTTGCCGGGGTAGAATACCTTCCCCCTTCATGTTCATTTTGTCATTTTTTTATCATGCTTATTCAAGGTCTTCTTCATGACACTGCATATGCAAATGTGGAAACGTGGCTCCATCATAAATGGAGTGTATACAATAGAATTTGCAGCAACTCTGCAGTTCTGCAGGTTAGAAGGTTCTAGGACCATTCTTCATATTTTTATCTAGATGTAAATGGAGGATGAGCCTGGTATGTTCATTCCTGTTTGGTGCCATATAACCTTGCTTGTGTTGATGCGCCGTAAAACACCAATTCAGTTCAATTCAAGCCAACGTGTGGACAAGGATTGTGCCTGAAAAGAGATATTATCCTGAAACCATGAAATTAACATGATGCCAGTACTTAGATATCTCCACCCTATTGTTGATGTCGGCGTATATTGGCAATAGGTTTTATGATAATACTCTTGCACGTGCTATTGTTTGTCGGAGGTATCCTATTGGTTTCATTGGTTAAATAGATAAATGAATGACAACTAGCAACATGTTGATTGATGCCCACACAAATAAATTAAACAAAAAGGGCACGTTTCAAACATGTAAAATCTGTAACTGAGCTTCTACAAATATTTTTGTTAATAACGCGCGTCATGCACATAGGTTTTTACTTAACTTCAGGGCTCAAATTTAGCATTTTTATCAACTGGCATTTTTTTGCCAGTTGATAAAAACATGAACTGGCAAATTATAGCTCACTCCAGGAAACAATAAACAATAGCCCTTTTTTTTATCATTTTGACTGATCATTTATGCCTATAAACTATATTATGCCTAAATAGTTTTATTTTCTAGCAATATTCTGAACTGAAAGGCTGTTAAACACTTGCATAATATTGCCAGAGCTTCAAAAGTTTACTGGCATTTTGAAAAAAAGACTGGCAAAATGCCAGTAAAACAGCTTAAATTTGAGCCCTTTAACATTAATAATGATTTGAAAAGTTCAAAGCAAATTGTATTTTCATATTACTAATTATTGATTTTATTACATCCAAAATGTATTTAAACCTATGATAAAATAACTGACATAAAATTGTAACTTCAAAATGTTAGTATTGTTTTTTTAATTATATGCAAGGATTTTTAAAGGGACACAAGGCAAGCTTTTATTAAGCATTACAATTAGCTCCTCAATTTAATAATCCTGTTCTATTTTGACTTTTAATCTTCTTGAATATGATTAAATAAAATTTTGAGCTTATTGAACAAAATTAATGCAAGTTATGTAGAAAAACTAATGGGACGGCAAAAGTTTAAAAATCAAGATTGCCATGTGTCCCTTTAAGATTAAAATGATACTGGATTATGATAATAATTTTAATGCTTTATACATACCTCAAGATTACCTTTGCATCCCTTTAATTTACATCTTAGATAATAAATGTTCTTTATACACTTCCTTGTTTCTACAGGTTTGGACATCTCGGATAGACATGTCGGACTAGCGAACCCACCCAAACCAACAGAAGCCCCAGCCCCACCCACTGCCTGGCAGGTGAGACATTACATTTGATAATTTGTATGCACAATACATTACTATTTGACTGTCGATAATTTGGTCGAAACAATAATTAATTTATGATTAGATGTGTTGTTGTTTTCAGTTTCTGTTAATTTGGTCAATAAATCATGACGAGCCTTTCCTGTAAATTTCCTGTATGAGTGTGTACAGTATCTGCACACATGCTTCAGACTGAAGGTAGTTTGTAAATCCTGATTTAAGCTAACTATTATTGTATAAACACTTAGAGGGTGTAGAGGAAACTGTTTAAGAATGGAATGGGCATATAATTTTACCCTTGTTCATCCATTTGTACGTACTTAACGAAAAAAAGTTTTACATTCAAGTTTTTCGTTAAGTTTATTTTTGTGTGACTGACAGTGCTGAAATGGTGCATCTGTGTCCCATAGACTCATTTATTAGTCTGTTTTATGGTTCTGTTGCATCTTTTTCATCAAAGAGGAGTTTATTTTATAAATGCAGATTAAATCAACATGTATGGTACCTAGTTAACGGTAATTTAACCTGCGTCTCCCTAGCAACCAGCAGCCCCTTTCCAGCAGCCCTTAGGGATAGGGCGTGGCATGATAGTAAAGGCTCCTCCCCCAATGTCCTATGAGGATGATGGTGATGATGATGATATACCTCCACTGAGAAGACCAGGACAGGCCCCTGTAGATGTAGCTCTCAGGATGCCCGGGCAAGCTGCCCCAGATATGGCCCCTTTGAGACGCCCAGGAGAAGCTTCCTCTGCCCCACCCGCAAGGGGTCCTGAGCAATACTCACAGTTTGATGACGTAGAAGACTATGGCGCATTGAACGGAGTGAACAATGAAGCTGAAGGTTAGTGTATATATATTTAACAAAACAATAATATTATACAGTCAGCCCTGCTCAAGAGATCACCTGTGTAATTTATGACCACCTGCTTTAACTGACAACCATTTCAGTTACAAATTGTTATGTTTGAAACCTAAAATACATTGTATTAAGAGACCACCTGTGTTAAGATCTGTATTAAGAGACCACCTGTGTTAAGATCTGTATTAAGAGACCACCTGTATGTTTTCTCTTCTCTTGATACAGCAGTGCTCCAGTTAAGCTTTCATCACAATGCATATTGTACGCATTAAAAAATGTATAGCTTATTTACATTTACTAATGCGTATTATTAAAACTAGTTTTAAAAAAAAACGTTAAATTTATGTGTAAATTGACTGTTACATTGTGCATGTCCTTTTTTCAAACAAAACGAGGACAGAAAGAAGCCAAATATCACAAGTAGGAAAATTTCCCTGTAATCTGAATCCAGTGTCTGCTTCGATAGTCTATAAACAGAATATAGTATGTTTATTACATTGGGAAAGCCCGGTCTGATAGAGCGGTGATATTTGTTTAATCCCTGAGCGGGTTGTAATTTGATATAAAACAACAAAGATATTACCTAAAATGCATTGTTTTACATCTGACTCATAAATCAGAGATTCACCATACCCTGTTGGTAAAATAATTAACGTGTCATTAGAAAGAGAATGTTTTACGCATTCATATTGCTTAGGCTTAATCTTGTTAAACTCGGTACCTCTTATTTTATTAACTGAAAACAATGCAAGTTTAGTTTTTAATGAATAAATGGTGTTTTACGGCATGTCGACACATAAATAGGTCATATTGCGCGCAAAAAACGACGAAAGATGAAGAAATGAAGGATTAATTAAAAATTAATGTAAAGATATAAAGATAAAACTATTAAAAGATACGGGATGATATGGTAGTAATATAAACTATATAAATTTGCCTTTGTAAAATATGATGCCTTATATCCATGGATGTACCAGTCCACAACTTAAGGTGGATATATGTGCAAGTACTGTGAGCTCTTTAGTGTTGGGAAATTTCAGTACTCGTTAAGATGATAGGGCCTTCATCTTTCATCCGATCTTTAAGAAACTTTACCAGATTGTTAATATCAATGAAAGCTTGAACAAGTTCGAAAACCATCCAGATTGGACCATTTACATCGGAGTCATGGCCCTTGATTTTCTGAAATATGCTATATCTTGGCCTCATTAAGACGAAATGGACTTCATTTGGCCGGATTTCATTGAAATTTTGCAGGGATGATCAGTACCAAGCCTAGTTGTACATAGTCACCGTGTTCCAGTTGAATGATTTTGGCGGAGTTATAGCCCTTTAAAGGTTTTAATACACAAACTTTGTTCTGACTAGTTCTCTTGAACCCCTGGCCGGATTTAAACGAAGCATTTTAGGGATGATCAATTCCATGTCTAGTTGTGTAAATGATTCTTTTGGCAGAATTATGGCCCTTTAAAGGTTTTAATACACAAACTTTGATCTACTTCTTCTGAACCCCTCACCAGATTTCAGTGAAAATTTGCAGAGATGATCAGCACCAAGCCTAGTTGTGCATGTCATCGTCACGTTCCGGTTTACAGATATTTGGCAGAGTTATGACCCTTTAAAGAATTTTGATACCACAATTTTTTCCTGAACCCCTGGCTGGATATAGACGAAACTTGACAAGGATGATCAGTATCAAGCCTAGTTGTGCATATCATTGCCATATTTCGGTTGAATGATTTTTGGCAGAGTTTTGACCCTTTAAATGTTTTAATACACAAACTTTGTCCAGATTAGTCTCTTCTGAACTCTTTGCCAGATTTCAACGGATCTTGGCGAGAATGATCAGTACTAAGCCTAGTTGCACCTTTCATTGCCATGTTCTGGTTGAATGATTTTTGAAAGACTTGTGGCCCCTTATACATAAACTTTATCTTGAGCCAGTAGAGCATCCACAGGCCCTCTTGGGCCTCTTGTTTATGTAGACATTACTGATTATTGAATTCAGAAAATTTCCCTATTTTGTAAAAATGCTACTAAATTTTACCAATTTAAAAGGTAGAGGTACCTTTGAAAAAAGATAAAAAAATAACTGTCAGCAGCCGGACATTGTAAACCCTGATCAGCCTGCGAGTTACTCTGGGTTTACAATGGACGCAAAGGTTATTATAGTCGTGCTTAGCGTGTTAAAGGTTAACGATCTTTAGGAATATATTGGATAGTAAGTGTAGCGCATGGTTACGGGATACCTACGTATGTATCCTTCACCTCTCGCGGGCGGCTCTAAATAACACATAATACCGGTAATAGGTTCATGAGCTGTTAAATAATGATTCAGTCCGATTGGCTATTTTGTATTTACTACAGCTATCTATTGTACATGTTGGTCAAACTGGCCCTACAGAGTTCAAGCACTACAAATCTACCTCATCACTTTGACTAACACAAACATTCCCTTTGGTGAGCTTCCCTGTCGTCTGACAGCTCTGTTCTCTGTTGTTGTGTCGTGAGTATGACATTTTGGGGTTCTATGTCGTCTTGCGTACAATTTTGAAATTAAATTACTTAGGGTATTCTATCCCATCCCATTTTTGTACTACGCCTCATTAGCTCAGTGTACGAGGCCCTTGCACTACAGACCTCTGCCCCATGTGGGTCCGCTCCCTGGCTGAGGATAAGAAACCTCCTCTGAAGTTGCTGTCACAATGTAACCTAACATGGTGTGTTAACTGGACATGTGTTAACCCCATGTCATTTCTTTTCCAGTACTTAACTCATTTCTGGTTGCATTAGAAACCATTCACTACTATCCAATGTACATTTACAACATGAAGTATTCTTTACTATAGTAAGCATGTATGAGAGATCACATCATTCACAGTAGCAATCCATTACAAGTTTTTAGTGACCACCCATCTTGTTTTCCAGTGTCTCATGTAGGTTGAGGTAGGGTGGTATACTAGATACAGTTAAACCTACTCACAAGAGGTTTTAATTAAAATGCACCTGTTTTAAGAGACCACCTATTGTAAGAGACCAATATTTGCTTTTTAGCTCGACTATTCGAAGAATAAGAGATCTTATCGGGCATAGTGTAAAATATTTGTTTATTTACATATCGTTACAACAGTTTTCCACTCACCCCTCATTATGTAATCACGTCGGCGTTGGCGTCCTACATCAAGGTTTGTGTGTAAGCTGTGTTTACAAGTCTATGTCTCTTACATTTCTTATCCTAGCACAACCAAATTTGGCTGCATAAGTAATTTTGGTTCCTGTAACCCACTGGCTTCCATGGAACCCACATTCTGGTAGCCCTCAAAATGTGTCCCATTTCACATCAAAGTTTGTGTGTAAGCTGTGTAAGCTGTGTTTACAAGTCTATATCTCTTACATTTCTGATCCTACATTTCTTATCCTAGCACAACCAAATTTGGCCATGAGCTTCATTATAGCATTACCTTAAGGGCTACTCAAGTAATTTTGGTTTCTGTAACCCCTGGGCTCCCATGGAACCTAAATTCTGATAGCCCTTAAAATGTGTCTCATTTCACATCAACTTTTGCGTGTAAGCTGCAGGTCTACTATATCTCTTACATTTCTTGTCCTAGCTCAAATAAATTTGGGAATTGGTTTCCTTATAGTATGTTGTAAAGGGTTGTGTAAGTAATTTTTAGCTCTACTGATCAGAGATCAGCAGAGCTTATGCCGTGGTGTGGCGTCCGTCCGTCTGTCCGTCCGTTAACTTTTATTTGTAGCGACTACTTCTCTGAAACTACTGGATGGATATTCATAAAACTTTACAGAAATGTTGCCCATGAAGTCTAGTTGATCCTAGCAAAATTTCATGTTGATGTGAAATCCAAGATGGCCGCCAAAGCTAAAAATAGATTTTTTTCTGTCCGTCCGTCCGTTAACTTTTATTTGTATCGACTACTCCTCTGAAACTACTGGATGGATATTCATAAAACTTTACAGAAATGTTGCCCATGAAGTCTAGTTGATCCTAGCAAAAATTCATGTTGATGTGAAATCCAAGATGGCCGCCAAAGCTAAAAATAGATTTTTTAAATTCAAGTTTGTAGCGACTACTTCTTGAAAACTATAAGTGATATTGATATGGGACTTTTTCTAAAATGATCAGCATGACATGATGTTGGTCCTTGTCGAAAATCGTTTTGATTTGACGTTAAACATGACTGCCAGCGGCCATCTTTGTTTACATAGAGTTATATAATGAAAACTTGTAGCGACTACTCCTCTGAAACTACTTGACGGATTTTCATGAAACTTCACAGGAATGTTGCTCTTGATGTCTAAATGATCTTAGCAAAATTTCAGGTCGGCCGGAAATTCAAGATGGCCGCCACGGCTAAAAATAAATTTTCAAAATACAAGTTTGTAGCGACTACTTCTTGAAAACTATAAGTGATATTGATATGAGACTTTTTCTAAAATGATCAGCATGACATGATGTTGGTCCTTATCAAAAATCGTTTTGATTCGACGTTAAACGTGGCTGCCAGCGGCCATCTTTGTTTACATAGAGTTATATAGTAAAAACTTGTAGCGACTACTCCTCTGAAACTACTTGGCGGATTTTCATGAAACTTTACAGGAATGTTGCTCTTAATGTCTTATTGATCCTAGCAAAATTTCAGGTCGGCCGGAAATTCAAGATGGCCACCATGGCTAAAAATAGATTTTCAAAATACAAGTTTGTAGCGACTACTTCTTGAAAACTATAAGTGATATTGATATGGGACTTTTTCTTAAATGATCAGCATGACATGATGGTTATCCGAGTCGAACATTATTTTGATTCGACATTAAACATGGCTGCCAGTGGCCATCTTTGTTTACATAGAGTTATATAATGAAAACTTGTAGCGACTACTCCTCTGAAACTACTTGACGGATTTTCATGAAACTTCACAGAAATGTTGCTTTTGATGTCTAATTGATCCTAGCAAAATTTCAGGTCTGCTGGAAATTCAAGATGGCCGCCATGGCTAAAAATAGATTTTCAAAATGCAAGTTTGTAGCGACTACTTCTTGAAAACTATAAGTGATATTGATATGGGACTTTTTCTAAGATGATCAGCATTACATGATGTTGGTCCTTGTCAAAAATCATTTTGATTAGATGTAAACATGGCTGTCAGCGGCCATCTTTGTTTACATAGAATTATATAATGAAAACTTGTAGTGACTACTCCTCTGAAACTTCTTGACGGATTTTCATGAACTTCACAGGAATGTTGCTCTTGATGTCTAATTGATCCTAGCAAAATATCAGGTCGGCCGGAAATTCAAGATGGCCGCCACGGCTAAAAATAAATTTTCAAAAAACAAGTTTGTAGCGACTACTTCCTGAAATCAAAATCAATCAGTAGAGCTTCAAGGTCATTGACCTCTTGTTTTTCTACAAATTCTGGGCTCCCATGGAACCCAAATTGTGATGGCCCGTAAAATGTGCAATAAAGGCAGATAAAGGTTTGCTGTAAGCTGTGTTATATATATCTATATCTCTTCAAATGTTTTTCTTATGTCACTCAAATTTGGGTTGGGATTTCTTATAGCATTATTCATACTTTACAATTATTGGGGCATGGGCTCCCTCCTTCCCACTTAAAACCTGAATTTTTTTTTCTCCACTCAAAACTCGTTTTTCGTGTGTTTTTTTTACATATTTCTGTGATGTTTTGGTCAATTCTTACACATATAGCTAAGTTGCCCACCTCCCCACTGCCTCCTCTCGATGATGCACCCCTTCCCACTCCCAACCCCCATCCCCCAACCATCTCCCACCCTATCAGCACCACCACACAATTTATTTTTACATATCTCTGTGTTGTTGGGTTTTATCAATATGTTTCGCACCCTCCACCCTCCATCCCCCACCCCCAATCATCACCACCAGCTAAATTCATTTTATCTTCCCTTATTTGGATATTAAAATTAAAATTTGAATGCAATCATTTACATGTAAAACAATTTAGATTAAATTCAGATACACAGATGAAATATCAATAAAAAAAAAACTGAAATGAGGTCACAATAAGAAATTGCTAGGTTCTTATCCCCTCCCTCCCCGAGGAGCCTTTCGACTACAAATTTCTTTAAAATGACAACAATTTTGGATTAAAACTGATGAAAATAAAAAATAAAAAATTTCGCGCCCTGCCTCAAATTTTACTATAATTTGTATAAAGATTCTAACAATAACTTTATATCAGCCCGAGTTTCTATACCCGCCCGCCCCACAACCCCACATTGTTTTTGGCTTGTTTTCTGATGGTTTATACTGGCTATATAATTTATTATTCTCTGAAAAATCAAATAGTCGAGCTGCGATGTTCTCCGACAGTTCTTATTCTAATAGTGATCTCCCGATACAGGTTTTACTTTTAATCAAGAAACATGGATTCAAGGCATATTTATATTAATATTTTGTCTGTTTTTCAGTTTCTTGTGTAGGTCGAGGTAGGGGTGGTATACTAGATCACCTTATGAAGCACGGAGTCAAGCCCGGAGTTCCTTTAGGGCGGGGATATGCACCGCCAGGCTGGGGTAGGTCGCTGTGTGTTTATTGGTGGTACATTCATTATTTAAGAAACTGATCCGCCAAATAACGGCAAAACTACACTACAAAAGCATTTATCAAAACTCTGTCCAGGTGTTTAGGTCATATAATAATGTATGTGTGCCTATTAAAAGTATAGGATTTTCCATGGGTTCTTAAAATACCATTATTGAACATGCATAAAATGAATTATGAATTACATGCATACCTCGTCGTCGGTAGGTTTAGACACAGTGTACATATGTTGTAAAATGTCGCTGCTGTTGGCGGGATAGCTGCTTTAAATGAAATAGGGTTCAATGAATAAAATCGGATAATTTAATCGGAAGGGCTACTTTTGTATGTGTAAATTTGAAAAGTGTTAATATTTGTTGCCATCAAAATGAAAGATTTTCTGAAGTTCATTTACATAAAAAATTTACATCTGAAATTCTTAAAAAATTTCAGATCTGGAGAAATCAAATCTTTAATTTTCTTTTAATTCATTTCAGTTGACGATGGAAGTATTGGCCCTATACGTAAAACTATAAGACCATAATTCTATAAGACCATAATTGTACAACTCAGGACATGGCTGTGATACAGACATGTTGCTACAGGGTGGCTCGTTGTTCAATGTCTACAATTGAGCAGGATGGCTCGTTGTTCAATGTCTACAATTGAGCAGGGTGGCTCGTTGTTCAATGTCTACAATTCAGGTGGTGTGTAAATACTAACACATCATCCTTTACAAGCAGTATGGGTGGGGAAAGTAAACATTTATTCCAGTAGACGGCCATCCAAGATGGCGGTCGTTTGGATTTGTTTAAACGTGTAATCAGTGGTGGTGTTGTACGGGTTTTTGTTTAAATCAAAAATTGTAGTCTCGTTGCATCGAGTCTGTAAGACTGGTCAGCATAGAGTTGTTAATGCATAAAGTAGAAAATCATTCATTTAAAATAGTATATGTTATTTCACATAATAGCAGTCAAAAGTGATTTAAAATTTGGTGATGGGTGCAATAAAATGGGGAAAAACGTGATCTGAAATTTACAGTTGTACGAGTGCAATAAAAATAGATAGGTGCCATAAATGAATGAAAATTGAGCAGGCAGTGTAAGGTTCAATGAATGGCATAGTGACCCCTGCGCCGAACATCAAGGTGACCCCTGCACTGAACTTAGTAGTGGTTGGTGCACGGAACATCTTAGTAGACAGTGTGCCAAACATCGTAACAGCAGTATTCTGGAGAATTCAAGCAAGGAACTAATTTTAATGTAATAATAATTCTGTGTTCTTGTTAATCGCAATAGAATACTTGTGTAGTTTTAATGTACTTTATCTTGTAATATAAAGGCTAGAACCAGTATGCAAATAATTCATGCCGTATTCATTCGAAATAAGCATAGTGTTAAATGATGCCGGTTTAAATACTTTCCTTTAAAGGGAGACACGACAATCTTCTTTCTTGAAAAAAATAATTGTGAACTTACTGAAATATATGTGAGAGCTATTTTGACCATTAGAGAGTCCACAGCCCTCTTGGGCCTCTTGTTCATGCATATATATGGAATATATACAAAGTTTGTATAAAAACCTTTATTTTGTAATTCTTTTAAGTATCACAGAAGCTATACTTCCATAGGGCTTTTTCATTAAAACATACATGGGACCACAAGAAGGCACTTTTGCAATTATGCCCCCACCCATAGATGCAAAATTGAGTTTAAAGATTTCAACCAAATTTCTTAAATTAGGATTCACCCATAGATGTTTATTAAATTGCCTTCCTGGGGTCCCGGGTAAATGGAATGCCCATATTTCTACAGTTAAAAATAGATTTAATCTATGATATATGGAATATATATTTTATATCTTGTTTTGACTTTTGTATAAAATCATGCATTTGTTGTCAAAAAATTGTTCTTTTTTGTCAAAGAAGATATACTGTCAAGAGTTCTACAGTTAAAAGTAGATATAAACAGTTGTGGATAGAAAATGTATATTTTATGTTGTTTTGACTTTCTGGAGAAGAAAAGCAAGACATATTTACTCAATTGTGAATTCTGATCTGATTGTTTTATTAATATTTTATGGACATCAAGAAGATGATATTCATAAGCATTATCATATTCATCTCTGTTATTTTAGTTTTTGTCTCGCCTTTTTGAAGGAAAGGAGACATAGGTGTTGCTTTTCCGAAGGCGGTGGCGTAAATATTCAACTTTTGCGTTTAGGTCACTTTCTCACAAACTGTAGACACTAGACCATTCAAACTTTGCTTATAGTTGCGTCTTATGTGTGTGATACATTGCAACATGACAGAGGAAATGTGGATGTGACCTTGACTGTCCAAGCAAAGGGCAGGACTTTTCGAACTTTTGTTATAGTTCTATCTTGGTTAGTACATCGCAACATGCCATAGTAATGCGGATGTGATCTTCACCCTCCAACAAAAAACAGATAACTTCTTACATTTACGTCACTTTCTCACAAACTATAATTATGCACTAGATGTTTTAACCTTAGATTATAGTTTAATCTTTGGAAGACGAACAATTCTAATTTGACATAACCTTAGATTATAGTTTAATCTTTGGGAGAAAAAAAAATCTAATTTGACATTATTAAAACGAATAGACTTAAATGTCATATATCATCAGAATGTAAACTCCGCTGTTGTTAGTTATTAAAACTTTTACAAACTTGTCAGTTCAGGGTGAGAAGGTTCTAGGCCCATTTTCCATATTTTATCTCGATGTACATGGAAGATGAGCCTAGCATGTTCATGCCTGTTAGGCGCCATATAACCTTTTCATGTGTTGGTGCGCCTTAAAACCCCAAAGGGCAGGTAACAGAGAACTTTTTTTTAGCTCTACTAGCCAAGGGCCAGCAGAGCTTATGGGATGGCGTGTTGTCTGTCGTCCGTCCGTCTTCCGTTGTTAACTTTTGTCTCGTTAAGACGATATGGCCTTCATTTCTCATCTGATCTTTACCAAACTTTAATAGATTGTTAATATCAATGAAAGCTCGGACAAGTTCGAAAACCAGCCATATCGGACCAGTAACAGCGGAGTTATGGCCCTTGATTTCGTTAAAAATGCTATATTTTGCCTCAATACGATAGGGCCTTCATTTTTCATCTGATCTTTACCAGATTGTTAATATCAATGAAAGCTCGATTTTGAAAAACAGCCAGATCGGACCACTAACTGCGGAGTTATGGCTTTTGATTTAGTTAAACATGCTATATTTTCCCTCGATAGAAGATATGGCCTTCATTTTTCATTTTATCTTTAACCAAACTTTAATAGTGTTAATATCAATGAAAGCTCGGACAAGTTTGAAAACCAGCCATATCGGACCATTAACAGCAGAGTTATGGCCCTTGATTTAGTTAAAAATGCTATATTTTGCTCATTAAGACGCTAGGGCCTTCATTTTTCATCCGATCTTTACTGAACTTTACTAGATTGCTAATGTCGATGAAAGCTTGGAAAAATTTGATTTCGTTGAAAATACTATATTTTGCCTCAATGTGTCATAGGGCCTTCATTTTTCATCTAATCTTTACCAAACTTTACCAGATTGTTAAAATCAATGAAAGCTGGGATGATATAGAAAACCAGCCATTTCACACCAGTAACAGTGAAGTTATGACCCTTGATTTTGTTAAAAATGCTATATTTTGCCTCGTTAATACGATAGGGCCTTCATTTTTCATCTGATCTTTACCAAACTTTACCAGATTCTTTAGTTATGGCCCTTGATTAAGTTAAAAATGCTGTATTTTGACCAAGACTTTCAAAAAAAACACCTAAATTGCAGTCACTCTTTCATTGATGTTATAGAGCCATGTTAGCCAGTAGAGCATACACAGGCCCTCTTGGGCCTCTTGTTACATTTACTTTTTGTGTTCAGGTCACTTTCTCAGCAACTATGCACTAGAGACTTGTAACTTTGGTTATTGTTGTGTCTTGAGTAATAAAACTCAAAAGCAAATGCAAATGACCTTGACCCTAGAGGCAAAGGGCAGTTAACTTGGTAATTGTTTCTAGCATACACGATTGTATTGGTGACAAGAAGCTTTTTGTTTTTGGGGTCAGTATGTCAAAGGTCAGGGTTTGTGTCTTTTTATATATTCCGTATATTTTCAAAGAATTATGTCAAATTTAGTAGAAGATGAAAACCTAGTTAGAAGCCATTAGAAATACTTGCATTTGATTTGAACTGAAAGACTGGTATTTTAAACTATTTTGTCAAATACGTTTTAAGTACTTACTTTTTAATTGCTTTAGGCCCGATTAAATCATATGCAGTCCAAAAAAAGCCACTATCTCTACCTGAAATTGAATGAATGTGCTTTAATGATGTTTTTGTGTTTTCCAGTTGTTGAAGTGGATACTTCTAATGCTTGATTCATTGCTCATTGGTTAATCTTATAATCATAAAAAGTGGTTTTAAAGGATATAATGTGATGTTGTTTTCTTTTGTTTGTGTTCTACATGTTATAAAGGAATCCAGGTGGCTTTGTGAAAATCATGATGGACTTGGCAACCAGAGATCATGGGTTTGATCCTTCCCGCGACTGGATTTCTTCGGTGTGACCTTAGACTATAAGTGCCTTCCATATACAGTTATTGCATCTCCTCCACTCCTAGTTGTCATTGTCATGTACAGTTGTATTGTATGTCCCATTGTAATATGGGTGATATATCAAACTCAGGGAGTTTTTCTCGCATTGGCCAGAGTTATCTCATCTTCCCTTGGTGAGGTCAGTCTGTCTCAGTCTTGCTCCCGTGTGGTTCCAGGGAGGTCAAGTGGATTAAGAAAACGCTGCCCATGATCATAAGAGGCAATTCAGGGATTAACTGTCACTTGCAGTAACTCTTATTTTCAAGCGGCTGTGGAGTTTCTGAATCCATGCCTCGTGCTTTATCTAGATGTAAATGAGGATTGGATTCAGAAATTTCATCTCCGTCTTGTTGCCATATAACCTTTATATGGTGTTGCTGTGACATAAAACACATTTCTGTCTCCGTTCTGGAAATGAGATAAGTTGCATTTGCATAGCAAATGCTCAGTACTAGAACAAATAAGTTGCACATGCCATTGACAAATGCTCAGTCCTAGAACTGAGAGGTTACATTGCCATGACAAAAGACACTCCTAGAACTGAGAAGTTGTGTACATTAACATCGCCCATGATCATCAATCAGTGTTTTATAACCTTGTTTTGTCTAAATGTGTAATATGTTATCTTCAGCACATAGATTTCACAGATATCGTTTAATGTCTGGTATGCAAGAAAG
>JAWPHD010017047.1:0-46675 GCA_037043455.1 Cyrtodaria siliqua | reverse complement strand
GTGCCTTTGCTCTGTTGCCTCTAAACACGGCTGGTAAGTCTTGCAAACCATCGCTTGCCTCTCCGTCCTCGTGTGCTGACTGTGGCATTCCAGCGTCATCCATTCCATTCTGTTGTCCAATGAAGTATTTTTGAATGAAATTGTGTAGTACTAGCGTATCTTTAACAACTTTGAGCCAGCAACCCAAATGCATTTTCTTAAATGCGCCGTGCTCGAAATAGCCTGTAGTTAAATATGCGTTTGTCTTCTGGTAAATCTTTTCCAGGGTATGGTCGAAGCAAATATTCTTTTAAAGGAAACCCTTCATCTCCAACAATCACATATGGTAATGACCCATATTCGGCAGCATTTTGTAATGGCTCTGCAGCTGGTATGTAAACGTTTTTTGTTCCAGAGCTATTCCCATCGGACAGTTAGATAAGATACCAATATCGCTACTACTTCCGTATGCACCCATACCTACAGCTATGACAAGATAATCTGCGTTTACTACTGCTACAAGTACTATGGAGAATGACTTCTTGTAGTTGAAGTATAATGATCCAGAATTTGGGGGCGCTTGAATCCGCCGTTCGAATCATTACATGTTTCCCATCCATAGCTCCCACACAGTGCGGAAAGTTCCATCTCTCTTGGAATCTAGTTGCACACTCTAACCAGGATTGTTGTGTTGGAGACGGCATTGAACGCTCATTCAGAGAGTCCAAAAGTGCGTCTCCTTGCTCATGCGAAAATAGGTAAAAATTCGTTCAGGATGCTCACGCAATTCCAAAATAAGTTTGTGATATTCTCCAAATTCGTCTCTCTGTTTATTAATCTCATGTACCCATTTCATTCTCCGACGGCGATGGTATGATTAAATATCCAAGCAATAAACATATCATCATCATCATCCATATTGTCAGCCATTTTACATGTATGCTATATATATTCTATGCTTACCTGTCAACTCCAAGGTACTACACATTTTCACCCAGAGATTCGGATCAAAATTTGGCTTTTATTATTATGTGAAAGCCTTAGCCGATTCCGAAACGATTCCGAAACGACAAAAAACGTTCGGTTCGGTTTCGTTTCGGTTTCATTTCGGTTTCAAATGGTGTTTATGTGAAACGTTATTGCAGATAACCCAGATAGCATGCATATGTTGGGCCAACGTGGGAAGATGATCGGTTGGTTGGCATTGGAATGTCAGTGTTGTCCCAATGTTGGACCACTTGATTGCATATGCTCACTTTATGGGGGTAAAACATAATACATTGGGCCGACATTGGGGCAGTATATCATGTTTTTGTGTATTTTGAGTCATTTTTCACAAGTACTTGCTTTCCCAACTAGCATTCTAACGTTGGTTCGACAACGTTATCCCAACGTAGTATTGTCAAGCAGCCCCAACGACGTCACGACGGTTGCCAACAACGTTGAGACATTGCTACATACCAACCAACGCAATCTCTCCCAGAGGCCGTTATGTATGTGTATGTAACAACTCTGGGTAGAGATTGGTACCAATGTTGGGCTAACGTTTCAAATGAATGGAAGGGGTAATCTTAAAGAAATGAGGTAACCATGATAAAGAGAATGCTGGTTGGTACTTTTATATGGTATGAAAACATGGATAATTTAATGACTTTCAAAGAAATGTATGATCCAATGATGGTGTGATTTCTTTTGTTCAAGGATTCAGGCTAAGGGCTTGTCATGCGTTTGATTGTTGAGAATTGGACATTAAACTGTGGAGTGCCCCCCAACGTTGGGCCAACGTCGGGTTACCACATCCTTGAGCATAAAGGGACGTAATTATCTTTTTAACTATTCACGAATTTCTCTTTTGATAACTTTAATTTTATTCTTTTAAATGCGTCAACTCTTTTATTGTATATAATTCATTGTATCTTTTATTGTATACTAATTCAGCTAATAGCTTTATAAACATATTAAATATATAAATATAAAGAAACCAGTTTTTAAAGTTATAATAAATTTATACAAATATAATTCTTTGAGATGTTACTTTTCTACCTTGCAGCTTGAGTCCATCCTTAGAAGTTGGACTATATCACATTAAACGAAGCATGAGAAGCAAAACAAATTAAAATATAAAAATTCTGTTTATAGGTCAAATAGTTGACTTTGAAGGACAAATTTAAAAGAGAAAAAAATAACGTTGGTGCGACGTTGTTGGCCCAACGTTGTTATACAACGTTCAGTTGAAACGTTGACCCAATGTTGGTACAACACTGTCTCAACGTTGATCTAACATTGTAGACAACATTATTGCCACACATCATCGGCCCAACAATAAACCAACATGTTGGGCCACTGTGAAAACGATGAGCAGAATCAAATGGGCCCAACGTAAAAGACTAACTATTTTCCACCATCAAGTCACAGTTGGTTTGATGTTGGCCCAATGTTCCATTATTACCACGAAGCATTGGCCCAACACTTAGCCAACATGTTGGGCCACTGTGGAAATTCTGAGCAGAATCAAATGGGCCCAATGTAAAAGACAACGCCGGGCCAACGAAAGTAATGATATTGGTTTGATGTTGGCCCAACATATGCATGCTATGTGGGAAGATGTTATAACGAATTTGGACATACATAAAACATGCGATGAGGAGGGTATATACATGTGATGAATTGTTGAAGAAAACAGAAGATAAAACATGTACATATATTTTTTTTTAAATAGAACATTGTTTTATGATCTTACTGTACTTTTATTTAGTCAAATGTACAAACAATAACAATACGAACCCCATAATAATTAATACGTATTATTTAACAACAAGAACACAAATATATATAAAATGTTTTTTAAAGCAAAGAAAATCACTACAAATGAAATATAAGCATACAATTTATACATTTTACATCTGTATATTTATTTTTAATCAGTTTGCCGTGATTTTCATTGCTTTAAAGTAGTTTTTATCAATATACCATATATGGTAAAAAACCTCGATGACGTCATGGCCGCCTCCATTTATGTTCATTTCAAATATTTTTTAGGTCATACCTCTTTTACTTTTGTAATTCTTTCAGCTTTTTTTCAAGTTTTTCAGAGCCCTTTTAAATAAATCTTGGTTAAAAATATTGCATCAACCCCTTTAATGATATATCAAGGAAGCCGCCAGAGAATGGCAATCTCTCCCAGAAGCCATGTGTATGTGTATGCAAGGAACGACAACTCTGGGTAGACACCTGATGTCCCCGCTGATGATGAGTGGACTGTCAATTACCAAATTGTGGTTCCTAGTTCATATCGTCAGGAAGTTCTCAGTTTGGCCCATGAAACTCCTATGTCTGGTCATTTAGGTGTCAATAAGACATATCACAAGATTGTGTATCTTTTGTATTAGCCAAATCTCAAAAAGGATGTTTCACAATACTGTAGGTCTTGTCGTACATGTCAAATGGTAGGCCCAATCAGACGATTCCCAAAGCCCATCTTCAACATATTCCTGCATTTGATGAACCTATCAGTAAAATAACAGTGGACTGTGTTGGCCCCTTTGCTTAAGACCAAGCCTGGTAATCAATATCTGTTGACGATTATGTGTGCGTCAACAAGATTTCCTGAAGCTATTCCGCTTAGGAATATTAAGACAAAGTCTATTGTGAAGGCTCTGGTCAAGTTTTTCACACTAGCTGGCCTTCTAGAATATGTCCAGTCTGACCAAGGGTCAAATTTCATGTCTGGTACATGCATGAGTTAGGCATTCAACAGTCTAAGTCTTCGGCTTATCACCCGGAGAGTCAAGGTGCTCTAGAAAGATTTCACCAGACACTGAAAAACATGATTAGATCTTATTGTTTTGACACTAATAAATACTGGGATGAAGGTATCTACTTGTTGACTTTCGCCGTTAGAGAGTCTGTTCAAGAATCTCTGCGATTCAGCCCATTTGAACTAGTTTTTGGTCAAACTGTTCGCGGACCACTTAAGTTACTTAAAGAGAAAATTCTCTTAGAAGAAGACACTTTTTTGAACCTTCTACAGTACGTGTCTGATTTTAGGCATAAATTGTCAAAAGCTTGTGAGGTAGCTCAGTCTAATTTCAAATCATCTCAATCAAAAATGAAAACAAGGTATGATTAGACTCTCAAGAAAGACATTTCAAACCTGGTGATAAAGTTCTTGCTTTATTACCTATTCATGCAAAGCCTTACAAGCTAGGTATCACGGTATTTATTCAGTAGAGAAAAGGACCAGTGATTTAAATTATATTATCAATACTCCTGGAAGGCGAAAGCAACGTCAAAAGAATACATATCTTCTCATTTAGTAAATGTAGCTTGCTCTGTCCCACTTAGAATTTCGATATTGGGAATTCTACTCCAATAACACAGCATCTATATAGAATGAATCTTTCTAAACACAAGTATCTCAAAGAAGAAATTCAATACTTATTGGACATTGATTTCATTAAACCAAGTAAACGTGACTGGAGTTCGCCATGTATTGTATCAATAAATACTGAAAAGGTGATCCCCTGGAAGCAACAAACACAAACAAGAGAAAAAAGCAGAATATCCGGGCTTATTGAGTCTGTTCATGAGAGTTTATTATAAGATGCAACACCTCTCACGCATCTTAGCACCGGCTTAATTGATATTGTACTTAAAAGCTACACAGAATGGGCTTGATGATCCCAAAGGACCAGCAAATACTACTACTACTGATTTGTAGTCGGGGCGACTTTTTACGGCCGCCACACATCACTAAACAAACGCTAGTGTGAATGTCAATACATACTGAAAAGGCGATCCCCTGGAAGCAACAAACCCGTCTGTAGAAATTCCGCGGAAAACGGAATAATATCCGCGGAAAATTTATCGGAATTCCGATTATCGGAGTATTGCCAAATAGGTTTAATCGGAAATCAATTCAGAATTCCGAAGAATGAAAAAGAAATCGGTACGAATTTCACTATTTTCTTTGGACAAATGTCCGATTTCCGATTTTCCTCGGACAAATTTCCGATTTCCGATTATATTCATATTCTTAATTTCTTCCGGAAAATAGGCCGATTACATATTTGTGTATAAAAATTCCGATTCGAAATTTGGGCGGAAAATTTTCCGCTTTTCCTCGGAAAATATTCTGATTTTCCTTGGAAAAAATTCCGATTTCAGATTTCTTCGGAAAAAAATCCGAAAATTAATATTTTAGAGGAAAAACATTCTGATTTACCATTATAAGGAAAAGAAGAAATGTCACTGAAATTGGCAAATGACCCCACTTGACCTTTGGAGTACAGATCTGATTTTTGCGTGCAACACCGTCCTTGTAATTAGCATTTGCGTAATTTGTGTGAAGTTTGACGCAATTCCCTTCAGTTATTTCTGAGTAAGGGCTTTTCCATAAAAACATATCAGGGACCCCAAGAAGGTAATTTAATAAACATCTATGGATAAACCCTATTTTTCGAAAATTTGGTACTTTAAACATTTCTGCATCTATGGGTGGGTGTTCAATTTCAATAGTGCCTTTCTGGGGTCCCTGGTTTGTTTTAATGGAATAGCCCTAAAAGCTGAGACAAGATTTGTGACGGATGGACAGTGCGAGTACTATAATATTATGCCTCCCTTTTGGGGCTTTATCATTAATATGCGATTTCTGAAATGTGTAAAAAAACAACATAGGATGGGTCTTTTGAATGGACTGAACTGAAAGAAATGAAACATTTAATTAACTTAACTTCTCTTTCATAAAGTTCTCAACATTTTTCTCTGTGGCCTTGTGGTTAACGACGTTGCATTGTAAACCTTCTCGCCGTAAAAGTAAAAAATTGTCCATGGGATTATTGCGCCCACTTTTGATTTACATATTAATAAGGAGAGTCTGTTAGACAACAATAATTTCGCGGGACATATAAGTTTTGAGAAGAATATATAAAAAAAATCAACTATTATCCAGAGTCCGAACAACATTTTTGACAACACATACGCAGGGTTTAATCCAAAGGACAGGAGCATGAAAAGAATCAGAAACTGTTCTACTTTCACAGATTAGGTGACCTCCAAACTAAATCAAATATGGTTATTGGGAAACCGTCCATAAGTTTAAGCTATAAAACACAGAAATTTTATGACAAATATTAAACTACCATAATAGATTATTTACTTTGTGTTACACAAACAAGAGAAAAATAGACTCGGCCTTATTGAGTCTGTTCATGAGAGGTAATTATAAGATACAACACCTCTTATGCCTCGTAGCACCGGCTTAAGCGATATTCTACTTTAAAGCAACCCAGAATGGGATTGATGATCCCAAAGGACCAGCAAATAATAACACTACTGATTTGTAGCCGGGGCGACTTTTTACGTTTTACGGCTCCACACATCACTAAACAAACGCTAGTGCGAATGTCAATAAATACTGAAAAGGTGATCCCCTGGAAGCAACAAACACAAACAAAAGAAAAAATCAGCAGACCCAGCCTTATTGCATCTGTTTATGAGAGGTAAAACCGGATAATACATACCGGATGTATACAAACTATAGACGAGTCAACAGTGTTACAAAAACTGATTCATTTCCAATTCCACGAATTGACCACTGTATTGACAATTTTGAAAATGCAAAATACGTTACAAAATTTGATCTTTTGAAAGGATTTTGGCAAGTTTCTCTCACAGAAAGAGCAAAAGAAGTTTCAGCATTTACAATGAGCTCCAAATAAGAGCTCCTATAAACATCCGTTGATTTCTAACTAAACAATTGGTTCGAAACTTTTAAATACCTTTTCGAACCTACAACTATGTAACAATATAAAAATAAAGGATATTTACACGATCTTGCAAACCCTAATGCTAAGTGTTTCAGCATCATACGTCGAACTGAACACTGCAATGATCCTACATTGTAGCTCCAACCATTTGTTAATATTAATGCCTCAGCCTCATATGTTGGGCTGGACACTAGCCTGAGCTATCGTATGTTCAACCACTTTGAACAATTTGTATCAACCTACAACGGTTCAATTATCAGCATCAAACTCTGAGCTGTACCTATCCCTTGGCCAGCCTGTAGTTCGAACGTACGTTCTACCTTAATAACTTTAAAACAGTCCCTTAAATGTTCAAAACATAATAATAATGTTATTCATAAATATTAATTCAAGCAAACTTAATTGCAACATCTGAATTATTTCATCTTGTTTCAATACTTCTTTACTACATATAAATGCATAATTATACAAACTATATATCCAGGAAATATATAAATATATATAAATGCAGTACCTACTGCGAAAATTAAGACACGCGTCTTGTCAACGTCACATTATTTTGACAATTGCCCCACCTAGAAAACACTCCCGTTTTTTTTAATCAAAGAATAATGTGCAGGCCAATCTGCTCTCACTGTCATCTCAAATAATCTGCACATACATTTTCAGATCCCTTGATCGCCTCTATTTCGAATTTATAACTCTGGAGGAACAATGCCCATCTCATTATTCTTCCATGCTCCACTTTGCACTTCTATATATGTGAAACTGGGGCATGATCCGTTTGGAGTATAAACTCTTCTATACAAATATTTCTGGAACTTCTTCACCCCAAACACAATACTAAGCATTCTCTCTCACTGACTGAATAATTCCTCTGTCTTTGTAACAACGTTTTACTGGCATATGCGATGGGAAACAAGCCATCATCGAACTGTTGCAACAAAACTGCCCCAACACCACTGTCTGAAGCATTGCTTTGTAATATAAGCGGGCGAGAAAAGTCTGGCAGCCGTGTAGTATATGTGCTTGCGTCAAAATTTCTTTCAACGTTTTATACGCTCGTTCATGCTCAGCTTTCCAAACAACCAATAGGCTGACCCTTCGTTGTATGGTCTGTTAAGGATGACACAACATCTGAAAATGAAGTTATGAACTTCCTATAATACCCGCCAAACCTAGGAAAGTTCTGACCTGTCTCTTTTGTCAAGGGCTGTGTAGCCTTTTTTAATTTTATTCAGCTTTTCGCTTTCCATTTGTAACATGCTATCACCGACTACATGTCCGGTGAAATATAAGTTGCTGTTCCCGATAGTACACTTGGATGATCTTAAGGACTCACACCACTATTATCTCCCTTGAATACTCGTGCCCTACAGATGAAAGAGGTAGATAAAAAAAAACAAGTTCGCTTTTCTACATTTTACGGGATACATTGATTTATCTCTACCAGGTTCTAAATCTACAGCATTTTAGGAAGAGATCACAGAAAAATGCATGTTGATATAAGATTTCTAGCTAATTCTGCCTCATTTTACACATCATGGGTCTAATCACCACGGGGTTGTATTTTTGTCTTAAATTTGATAGGTGTCACGCAAACATGAAATTAAAAAAAGTTCAATCTGCTAAATATTTGTTAAATGTGTTTTAAATTGCAGATAATGAAGCAATGAAGAATTTAAGCATACATGCATGTTCTAAAATCTGTTTATCTCTATGCCACGAACAAAAACATAACAATGGGACCCTATGGAAAATTAATTGTGGTGTGAGACGTTAATGTAAGTCCAGCCTGTTATCTCTTAACATGTCTACATGTTCTGCACATTAAAGGTAGCTCCTGAGTTTACCATACCAAAAGGCATCTTACGGAACTGGTGACTACCAGCTATTGTTGAAAAGGCTTTGACATGCCTTGATGCTTCATCAACCAGGATTTGCCAATAGCCCTTGCTTAAATCAATTTTCGTGAAATACAAGTCACTTTCCAACTTCGCCAAAATATCTTCGACGTTCCCCATTACCTAGTCAATACAAAACCTTTTTTTCCCTTTACAAGAAGAACAGGCGAATTGTACTCTGAAGTCGTGGGTTCCATAACCCCAGCCTTTAACATTGTCCGAACTTCATCTTCTATGGGTCCATATGAGGTAGTGGAAGACGTTAACAAGATGGAATATAGTGTAAGGCTGCATGATAGAATAGGAATATACCACGCGTCAATGATTACTGTATGAAGAAAGAGATGAAACTTGTTATGGCTAACGTTGCCATTATAGAAGCTGATGAGAGATCACTTAAGACAGGGGTCGTAGATGATGAGTCAATATCAAAGGAAATGAGACATACAAAGATGTCAGTATCAGTGACCAGCTGTCTTCTGAACAACGCGAACCGGTGATGAGTCTTCTGGTGGAATTCAAGACATATTCACAGAAGTACCTGGAACTACTAGTTTAGTAGAGCACAAGGCAGAGCTAACAACAAATGATCCCACCAGGGTCAGACAATACCTATCCAATATGTAAAAAAAGTGACTTCCATTGTAACATTAGTTTGTTATAATCTGTTGGCAACACAATTAGAACTTTGTCACTCTCCTTCAAACGTCTAGTTCGGACTTTCTTATCATAGTGGTGTTTGTATTCTTGCTGAGCTTCGTCCAAACTTTGTCTTGCAGTCTTGCATGTCTCTTCCAACCTATTCCTCAAGTCAAACACCTACTCATATGTGTTTCGTGTCTCTGGTGTCTCAATCTCTGTCCATAACTCTTTTAATACGTGCATAGGACCTCTCACAGTTCTGCCATACATCATCTCAAAAGGTGAGAATCCTGTTCTAGCTTGAGGCACCTCCCTATACGCAAAAAAAACTACTGACCAAGTACCTATCCCAATCCTTCGGCATTTCCTGGCACATCTTTTTATCATACTCGTCAAAATCCCATTAATACGCTCGTATAGCCTATTACATTTGTGACTATCATAACCTGACTTCTATGGTGATGTGATTTATAAACTTCGTAAGATTCTTGGTCATGATCACTTTCATACTATCTTTGTTAAACTTGTTAAAAGTTTATCAAAAGAGGTTATGACCCTATCATTTTGCAACGTACTGCATGCTTGGTGGTGGACCCTTTTACAGTTCGCCACTATGTTTTCCTCTTTAATTGTACGATGACCGGACAGGCTGTGGACCCTATGATGACGCCTACCTAAAGCCTATTGGGACAGTGGCGTTTGATGTTTGTCCATGATCTTTCTTGTCGTGCCCTTAATGGTTTATTCTCTTACTGCTCTGGCTTCTGCCAAGTCATTGAGTATCTTCATTGTGGCTTTCTAGGCTATTGTTTTTTGTATTATATTTACACGAGCATATTTGTGTTTTACTTATATTGCCTACTGATGCTGCCTTGTTGGTTAGAGATTAGATCATGGCGGGGATTTCTTTATTTACACTGTCCTGTTTTAATGGGATGACAGTAGGGTAAGTGTGAGGTTTGGTGCACCCTAGAACCGGTTTAAACCCCCAGTGGCCTACTTTGCTACTGACCGTTCCAAGGCGGTAGCCCTATTGTCAACCCTTTTGTGTTTGTGATGTCGTTTACTTTTATTATTGCTTTTGCCTTCTTGTTTGTCTGTTTCCATGTTTGTTTCTGTGTTTTGTGGTTGACTGTCCTCCTTGAATGCTACTTTCCCTGTCCGATCTTTTTATATTTCTTTGTAAAAAGTGGTGAACATCTGTTTGGGCCAAACAAGCCTGCAAACTTCCTCCGTCAGTTGGGATGTAAACTAACTCCCTCGATATCTTAATATTTCTGATGGAAACCCTACTCTCGAAAATATGTCCAACAGTGCTTCAGCAACCCTCTCGGCTTCAATTTCGGCCACACTACCGCTTCAGGGTATCTTGTTGCATAGCCCACCACTGTTAAAATATATCGAATGCCCTTCTCAGAATCTGGTGTGATTGGTCCAGTTAAATCAACAGCGACACGTTTGAATGGTACATCGATAATGGGCTTCTCGCCCAGAGGAACTTTCTGAAGCCGTCCTTCTGATATGGTCTTCTGGCAGATGTCGCATGATCTGAAAAATCTTGACACATGACTGGTTATTCCAGGCCAGTGAAAACTTGAAGTAATCTTCTTTGTGGACAAGGTATCTCGAACTAGTGACGCATGCGCTAAAGACATCACACGTTTTCTGAATGGTGTTGGTACAATAATTTGTTTCACTTCTTCACTCCCCTGAATTTTATCTTCTCGAAACAATCTATATTACACATCTTTGCGAATCTCGTACATGTATTTATGACCACCCTTCGTCACCAGCTCATCATTTGCATGCGCTTGCTGCTTCAGTTTGTTGAGCGACTGGTCATCTTTCTTTCTGAGCCCTTTTTAACTGTTCAGAATTGTTTTTATTCTCGTTTTGATTCCGGAACAGTCAGTGGTTTGATGGGCTTTTTCTCTCTTTAGTCTGAGCCCTCGTCGTTACTGCAGACGGAACAACGAGGTTTGAAGCTTTTTCTTCTTGTTTGCTCCAAATTATATCTGGCTTATATGATACACCACTAATACTTCTGATCACCAAGTCACAGATAAGCGAGTTCAACACCATAGCTTCAATTTCGCCTTTGCTATATGGGTGTCGACCGTTATTCGAGCTTCTGGGACGATACTAGCTCACCCATCAATAGCTATCATGACGTACTTCTTGTCCAACATTTGACTGTCATGAACTAGTCTCCTCCTTATGGCTGCTGGTTCGCAACATGTATCGCTCAACACTTTAAACTCTTTATCACCAACAAACCCTTGTTTTAAATCTAAATTTCGGTCTCCTCCTAACGATTCAATAGTACATCCTCTAGCTATAAATAAGCACTGACTTCCCGTTTGCCAGCTTCAACTGTCCATCTTCAACACAATCTTTGAATGGCCTTTCATTAACAGGTACCGTCATACACAATGCTGATACCTATCTAGAATCTGATGACCTCTCTCTGTCACTATATCTCCTTCCCCAGTTCTCAGCTGAACTATCTCTTCTATACGGTTTACTATGCGGTGCCTTTTCAACAATTGCTGATCCACCAACCCTTTTCTTATTCTCGTCTCGACACTCTCTAGCTATATGGCCCTCTCTATTGCATAAAAAACAAACTATTCTCTTCTTACTGTCCGAGCAGAGAACACTATGTTCCTTTTCCACAGGTACTGGGTTTGGCTGAGGTGTTGGTCGACTGGATAAACTGTTTTGTTTCATCACCCTGTTAGATGTAACATCCACCATGTGCTTCAATATACCACTCGGATAATTTTGTGACTTCATCTGTTGTTTCGGCATTCTTTCTTTCAAACCCAAGGCTATATCGGGTGAACATGTACGTATGAACTGTTCTCTGAGTCTTTCAAGTCGTCAAACGACTTACTAATCTCATCCATATCTATCCATCTACTTAAATATCTATTTATTCGAGAAATACATGTAAACTGTATCAAAGTTTAACCATGCCCTGGCTTACTCTCTCTGAACTTGACTCGAAAACCTTCTTCTGTTAACTGGTACCGCTTGAGAACCTTTTTAAGCAATTGATAGTCATTAGCCTGGTCTGGAGGCATGTTCGTGTATACTTCGAGCCATTTCCCAGCTAACAACTAGCTCAAACTTACAGCCCATGCATTCTCCTTCCAGTCCTGACTCTTAGCAAACCGCTCGAAACGTTCAATATCATTTTTTTGTTCTTGAAACTTAGGCAGTTTATGCCTCAATGATTTTCCGCTACTATCACTAGTGGTTCGGACATCGCCTATAGTTCCGGCCACAACTCTAAGCCTTAATAATTCCATCTCTCGTTTTTGTTCTTACTTTTTTAGCATAGACTCTCACTCTTGTTCTTTTTTTAAACATAAACTCACGATGGGAGCGCTCAGCCTCTCTTTCTGAGCGTTCTTTCTCAAACAAGCGACATTCTGCTAAGTCCCGTCTCTTCCTTTCTTCATTCTCTTCTTCTCTTCGAGGCATACACTCCTCCATTTTGATATACTCCTTCTTATTCTTATCTACATAGTCCGACAATTCTGAACCAGAAAGTCCCAGCCTTTCACCTACGGCTAACCACTTCTCATAATCCATGTTCAACTTACGTTAAAACAAAATGTGATGAACGACCGTGTGTTCAACAATACTAGTTCAACACTATATACTTTCAGCTTCAAACCTCCTGAAAAAGGTCTCCCGGAAGAGCCCCAATTGTCAGGAGTTGGAGTTCTAAATTAACATTTCGTGCGATATGAACGCATTTATTAATTTCTACGAAAGCTCCAGCATTTTAAAACGGGTACTTTCATAAGGTGACAATGTCTTATGCTGAGTATACTTTTCTAGATGTACTCTAGTGTAAAACATTAACACCGCGTTTCAGGCAGCGAGGTTCAACACATAAAACGTTGAACCTTATATATATTAAATTTTCCTCAGGCTACCTGCCTTTTGATTATACCATTTTTTAACAAAGCAATTGGTTCAAAACGTTAAAATACCTGTTCGAACCTACAACTATATAACAATACATCCGCAATAAAGTAAAATAAAGGGTTTGAACACGATCTTGCAAACTCTAACACTTAAAACAACTATGTGTTTCAGCATCAACACTGCAATGAACACTGCATTGAGCTATCCAGTATTTTAGCTCCAACCCTATGTTAATATTGATGTCTGAGCCTCATAGGTTGGGCTGGACGCTAGCTTGAGCTATCACTTAGATAACTATCAGGTTTCGAACGTATGTTCAACCACTTTAAACAATGTGTATCAACCTACAACGGTTCAATTATCAGCATCAAACTCTGACCTGTACCTATTCTGTCCCTTGGTCAGCTTGTAGCTCGAACATACGTTCTACAACTCGTCTGTCGACATACACAGTATGTTCAACTATACTCACGAGCTACGAACTCCGCAGTACTCTGTCTTGTAGCTCAGCCCTTCTTCTTTGAAGCACGGACTACTAATATTCGAAATATCTGGTATATTAAACCTGCATGCTGTGAAGACCAAAAAAAACCTATATGCTGGTAGCATTCTACTGAACAAATTGCCCTCCGCCCGACGCAATTAACATGTCGCCTGTTGTCAATCATTTATCCATTTCAACCAATCAAACCAAAACGATACCTCCGACAAACAACAGCACGTGTCACTGAATAATTAATTAATTAAAAAGAAACGACACGCGTTTAAATTTAAGCAGGCGAAAGAGTTTGAAAATATGCGACGTTCAAAGCCTAGAGAATTTTAAAGACGTTTTTCGAAACGAAAAATCGTAAATGCCAGTATTTCTGTGGATGATTTTGAGAACTATTTTTCAAATTTATTAAAGATATAAAAACATCTATTTCAGAAGAATCAGAGAACTTTAATGCTAATCATGAGTTCAATGATAATGGCCCAATTTTCGAAGAATTAGATAAAAGGATAAGCGTAGCCGAGGTAGAGTCGGCGATAAAAGCGTTAAATAAAAATAAGGCGGTTTTGGGCGATTTTATGCTTAATGAATATTTCATTGCTAGTTGTGATATATTATCGGGTCATATTACTGATATTTTTGATATTATTTTCGATACAGGTTGCTTTCCGGAAAGCTGGTCTAAGGGTTTTATGATTCCTCTACATAAAAAAGGCGATATTAACTCTGTTAACAATTACAGGGGAATTACATTAATTAATTGTATGAGTAAACTATTTACAAGCATCTTGAATACGCGGATGGACAAATGGTGCGAAAATAATAATATCATATCTGATGCTCAATTCGGGTTTAGAAAAGGGAGGTCAACAACAGATGCAATATTTATTTTGCACAGCATTATAAACAAAATTCTAAACGACAAAAAAAGACTTTATTGCGCATTTATAGATTTGAAAAAAAGCGTTTGATTCTGTCTACAGAAACGCGTTGTGGTTAAAACTATATAAATGTGGTGTCAACGGCAAAATGCTTAGGATAATTAGATCCATGTATGATACAGTTAAAGCATGTGTTAAGCCCTGTGGATCTTACTCCGAATTCTTTGATATTTCTATCTGTCTAAAGCAAGGTGATATTGTCTCACCGATTATGTTTTCTATATTCATAGAAGATTTAGAATTGTTCTTATTAAACAGAATAGATGGTGGTTTATCTCTTAATGATATCACTTTAATACTGTTGCTTTTTGCTGATGATATGGCTGTACTGGGATCAAGCCCAGATGACCTTCAGCAAAGCCTTAATAGACTCTATGAATACTGTGAATCCTGGGGTCTTGAAGTTAATACTGAAAAGACAAAAAATAGTTGTATTCCGTAAAAGGGGTAGAATTAAAGAATGTGAAAGGTGGTATTATAATGGAAGTTTATTGGATGTCGTCGATGATTTTAATTATTTAAGTGTGGTTCTTAATTATACTGGCTCCTTTTAGTTAAACCAACAATGTCTTTGTGGAAAAGCCTTAAAAGCAATGAATATACTCTTGGTTAATATACGAACATATGAACTGAAACCAAAATTATCTCTTCAGCTTTTCGATGCTTTTGTGGCATCAATATTAAATTATGGAAGTGAAATATGGGGGATTACAAAATCAAATGATATTGAGAGAATACAGTTAAAATTTTGTAAAATTATTTTAGGTGTTAAACTTACCACAAGCAATGCTGGTATTTACGGAGAGCTCTCTCGTTACCCATTATACATTAATAGATATGTACAAATGATCAAATATTGGTATAAACTATTGTCTACAGAGAACATTATACTAGAAGCAATATATAAGGATTTGTTATCTAACTGTAATAAGGGCGCGAAGAATTGGCTAACTAATATAAGGTGTATCCTAAACAGTAACGGTTTTAATAATGTCTGGGATAATCCCATGAGTGTTAGTTTTAAACTGTTTCCTTTAATATTTAAACAAAGATTAATTGATAATTTCATGCAACAATGGAGATCTGATATAGAAGGCAGTAGAGTTTTAACGCTATATAAGGTGGTGAAAGAGAAGTTTGATTTTGAAACATATCTAGAAACATTATGCTCCAAACAATTAAGAAGTTGTATAACAAAAATAAGATTATCCGCTCATTGTTTAAGAATAGAAACAGGGAGATACTCAAGAGGGAGAACAGAGAGAAACGAAAGAGTGTGCGAAATTTGTAACACTAACGATATTGAAGACGAGTACCATTTTATTTTGATCTGTACTACTTACTCTAACATTAGAAACAAATACATTCCTAAATATTACACAACTAGACCAAGCATGTTTAAATTTGTGGAATTGTTGCAGTCATTAAACAAAAAGGTTATTCTTAGTTTAGGTAAATTCATTTCCGATGCACTTGTATTAAGGCTATCTACATCCATTTTAACAGACTAAAAAACAAAAACAACACTAGATATCTTATTTTAGAACATCCTCGTTTATCATTGACATACCATAATATGTGTATGTTTTTGATTGTTTAAATATGTATGAAACAAAAAAATAAACATAATGATTATTTTGTTGTATTTGCAATGTTAATATCTGTCACGTGTGTCTATATTATAAGTATCATATATTTGTAATGATGAAAAACTGTAATAGTTTAAGTCAATAAAAGTATCTATCTATCTATCTATAATATAACCTATTGTCAATATACTCCGACATCAGCAAAAGGGCGGATATATCTAAGTACTGTCGACATGTCAATTAAGCTCCTTCGGGTTACCAGGCAAAGAGACAGTGAAAAATACCAACGATCTCGTATTGGAATTCACAGGTTTATATAAAAACGAGTTTCTCGCGCCCCGCGAATCAAAGTGTCTCGGAGACATGGAGACAACAATATTTTGCGAGTGTGTGTGTGTGCTTTGCGAGTGTGTGTGTGTGTGTGTGTGTGTGTGTATTTCTAAGGATTATAGTCAATCCACCTACGACAGGCGTCCTACCTGACGATTATAGGCACAATGTCTGGACTTTTATCTGTGTGTTGTTGTGTGATGTGATGATATGTCTACTTGAAGCAGCGAACTCAATGGTTTCTTTATAGTGCTGCCACACTGGAATACCACGCCGTAGTAGACATGATACCCCCACCCGCCAGTCACATTATTCTGACACTGATGAATATACCTTAGTTTAAAATCACAACCTTAATAACTATAAAATAGTCCCTTAAATTTGCAAAAGACAATAATAATGTTCTTCATAAATATTAAGTCGAGCGCAAGCTTAGTTTCAACATCTAAATTGCTTCACATTGTTCCAGTACTTCTTTACTACATATAAATGCATAACTACGTATGTATACACAATATATATCAAGGAAATATATAAATATATATAAATGCAGTACCTACTGCCTACTGCAAAACTTAAGACAAACGTTTTGTCAGCGTCACACACACTACTTAATAATTTATGAAAGTGTCCCTTTAATAGTTTAAAGTTCGACGAGTTACATTGAACCTGTTCATACAGGTTTCAACCGGTTCCTAGAGTGCGCTATATACTCGTTTGCACGTGCAAAGCGAGTATACGCTGACGTGTACTGAGCAGAAAAGCTTTTCTGTCATTCGAATCCGACAGGCAAACAGTAAAGTCGCTACATCCAGAAATTTCTTAAAACTAGTCCGAATTCGGGCTGTCATTAACATATGGAGTCAGCGGAGAAGCCGGGAATGCAAACAGAGACATGAGAACAATCCAGGGCGCGTTTTACGGTCCCGGATTGTTTCACTTCAAAACTCCCAGCGGGCGGCGGGCCGTTCATACAAGTGAACAACAAACATACCAGTTCTTTTGGTCGGCAAAGAACAGCAACCGAAAACGATACATGCTTCGGGTATGGTAACAGAGGACACTGCAGGAGGGTTTGTCGGAGGCCCGCCACTGCCTCTGGGCTACCGGAATTTAAAGAGAGTCGGTCACTAGTGTGAAACAATGTAGGGATCATGATGAAGACCTTTAATGAACATGAACAAAAAAAAAAATGAATGTGAATTTGGGGGGATTCTACCTCCCTCTGCCTACCCCTCCAAAGGGATCTGCAGTGGCCCTATTCTTTGCCCCGTGACCGTCATTATACGTCTATATCTCCTTGGGATCACTTATTTAAATTAAACAGTGACGATCTCTATATTGAGGAATTGCTATTTTGGTAGAATAACGTAGACGATCTGAACACTGGGTAGTGTTTCTCGCTGCCAGACTATAGTTTATTCAGATGATATCAACAGAGCATGCGGAGCGTCAATTCAATCTTCCACAAAGCATGGTCAGAAGTAAACGCCTTAAAACTTTATTTTGTCTAATTTCAGAGAAATTTAAACGGCAAAACTAGTAATTAAAACTAGTAATTAATGCTAAAGAACAAGTCGGTTAAATGGTTCACGTATTCTTAAAAACTGCGCCAGAATAATTACTATTTTGTCTTTTTATGGATCCGGCGTCAGCGACGCAGACCATATTTATGTTGTACTGTATCGATCCTGTGTCGGGCGGACACTGCTACAATTTTGTCATTTTATGGATCCGGCGTCAGGCCGACGCAGAATGCATTTATCTGGTATTGTATCGACCCAGTGTCGGGCGCCGGACACAGTCACTATACTGTCATTTTACGTATACGGCGTCAGGCCGACGTAGAATGTATTTATTTTGTATTGTATCGATCCGGTGTCGGGCGGGCACAATCACTATAATATTGTTATTGTATGGATCCGGCGTCAGGCCGACGCAGAATGTATTTATTTTGTATTGTATCGATCCGGTGTCTAATATATTGTCGTTTTATGAATCCGGCGTCAGGCCGACGCAGAGTGTATTTATTTTGTATTGTATCGATCCGGTGTCTAATATATTGTCGTTTTATGAATCCGGCGTCAGGCCGACACAGAACTGTATTTAGTTAGTATTGTATCGATCCGGTGTCGGGCGGACACAGTTACTATAGTGTCGTTTTATGGATCGGCGTCAGGCCGATGCAGAGTGTATTTATTTTGTATTGTATCGAATTGTATCGATCCGCTGTCGGGCGGACACAGTCACTATATTGTCGTTTTATGGATGAATGCTGAATGTATTTATTTGTCGATTTATGGATCGGCGTCAGGCTGACGCAGAATGTATTTATTTTGTATTGAATCGAATTATTTCGATCCGAGCTTGGCTGAAAATCAGTCGCTATATATATATATATATATTTTATTTTTTTTGTCGTTTTATGTATCCGGCGTCAGGCCGAAACAGAATGTATTATTTTGTTTTGTATCATTCGATGTCGGGCGGACACATTCACTATATTGTCGTTTTATGGATCGGTGTCAGACCGATGCAGAGTATATTTATTTTGTATTGTATCGAATTGTATCGATCCGCTGTCGGGCGGACACAGTCACTATATTGTCGTTTTATGGATGAATGCTGAATGTATTTATTTGTCGATTTATGGATCCGGAGTCAGACCGACGCAGAATGTATTTACGTTTTACTGAATCGATCCGATGTCGGGCGGACACAAACCTTTTTGATTCGGCTTTGGGAGGACGTAGAAAGTATTTATGCTTTAAATACCATTTATTTGGTATAACGTATCAGTTATTATAGTTTCAATATAAGAAGGTTCTTGGGTCGTATTAGCGAGAACACATAAAAGCACGTGTCCACGCAAATCCTTAGAAACGTATTTCGAACGTTTCAATCTCAGTCATGAATCAGAACTTGTTTTCAGAAATATTAATTTCAGAAATCAAAACAAAAGTTTTGTACTAAGGAAAGGAAATCATATCTCATAGCAAATCAAGGCATGTGGGATCGTTTGTTAAAAGACTCGGGAGAAGGTGGACATCTGAACCCACTAAAGATGGGTATGTGATGGAAGGCGACGACACAAAAATAATAATTACTCTAAATTTGGGAATTTATAGCGTTTCTAGATAATGTACTCGCTCGAATAAATGTTTGCCTGTGCGAATTAACACCCTACTATTGTTTGTTATTCTTTTAGAATGTAACATTTATTGGTATAATTTGAAAACCTGAGGTTTTTTAAAATTGTTTTGGAGAATAGATCATAAATGTTTTATGTTTGTTTGAACAGAGCGAATTAAAACATATTTTTTTTTATGTAAGTGTCTCTTTAATAATTTAAAGTTCGACGAGTTACATTGAACCTGTTCATACAGGTTTCAACCGGTTCCTAGAGGGCGCTATACACTCGTTTGCACGTGCAAAGCGAGTATACGCTGACGTGTACTGAACAGAAAAGCTTTTCTGTCATTCGAATCCGACAGGCAAACAGTAAAGTCGCTTTTCCCACGCACCCACCCACCCATCTACGTCATTAAGAACTTTAATATAAAGTTACAACAATCGTAGTATTACCATAGACAATGCTTAACGGCACCGACGGGTTAAATATGGTTGAAGTACGGCGGAAAAATATATTTCAAGTAAAACCATATTATTATGTATCATGATGAATTATGTAATAACAGGGCGATATAGTACAGTGAGACATTATTTAAAGAATTGTTATTAACAATTGTCATTTTTAGTTCTTTTGTAGTACCGTTCTAAGAAGGATGGACATAGGCTGTGATGAATTCCAGACAATAAACATTGCAAACAAGAGCTACAGTGTTTAAACGCGCAGTGTTTCAACTTCTAGAGCTTAGTGAGAGCTTTATAACTCTGTGTTCAATTCATGTGTTATAAGGTACATTGGACAGGATCTCCAATATTCAAGGAGCAGGAACCGGAATCATCGCCATTGAATTATGTTGTTAATAAATCGAATAAATGTTTGCCTGTGCGAATTAATACCCTTCTATTGTTTGTTATTCTTTTAGAATGTAACATTTATTGGTATAATTTGAAAACCTGAGGTTTTTTAGAATGAATTATTTTGGAGAATAGATGATAAATGTTTTATGTTTGTTTGAACAGAGCGAATTAAAACATAAATGTATATATATGTGTATGTGTGTGTAGATGGAACTTATGTTGCTAGTCGGTTGAAAGCTCAGTTGAGGTTATGTTGTTTGTTGTACAACACATATGCGAACTTGCATTTATTTCTGTCAAGCGGTCTTGGAGATACTAGCTTGCACTCCAACTGTTAAAAAATAAAAGGGGAATTACGTTGCCAAAATATCTGACAAGAGTTATGGTGCGTGCATGTAGCGCATGTGAGGTTTCAATAACGTTGGGAAATACCAGCTTACACGCAACATGTTACTGTAGCTAGCCCGCGAACAACAACAACCAACTTTTACAACAAGATCGTTTCCTTACTTACTGATGACGAGGTATGTATAAATACATATTTTGAAAAACCAAACTGTATAGAATGTTGAGAATCCAAACTGTATAGAATGTTGAGAATCCAAACTGTATAGAATGTTGAGAATCCAAACTGTATAGAATGTTGAGAATCCAAACTGTATAGAATGTTGAGAATCCAAACTGTATAGAATGTTGAGAATCCAAACTGTATAGAATGTTGAGAATCCAAACTGTATAGAATGTTGAGAATCCAAACTGTATAGAATGTTGAGAATCCAAACTGTATAGAATGTTGAGAATCCAAACTGTATAGAATGTTGAGAATCCAAACTGTATAGAATGTTGAGAATCCAAACTGTATAGAATGTTGAGAATCCAAACTATAGACACCATATAATCAATCAGCTTTCACCAGCCAGACCAAACCCCAAAACTGGAGCGTCGAATTAAGAGTTACCAACTCATAATTCATTTTACGCATATTCAGTTGCGTATTTAAGCCGTGAATAAACTACACGTTTTATATACATTATTATATGACCTGAGTATCGGGACAGACTTTTGATAAACGGTTTTGTAGAGTAATTTTGTCGTTTTTTTTGGCAGGTTCGTCTAAGTATAAAAAGAGGCATACTTTAGTCTAAATAATTCACATAGTAATGGAACTTGCGCAATAGAAAACATGTATCAAAACTGCTCTAAGTTTCTAGACAGTCCTCTAACTCTCAAGAAATAGTTTTTAGAAGTTGCATGGTCACGATTAATCACACTTTCAATATGTATGTTGTTATAAGATGTTCAATCACTTGCGACCTTTCGCATTAACCGGTTAACATGTTACTTTTTATTATAGCACGCAGTAAAGCATGGGTCATTAGTCTCGTATGACCCTATAACTTGTGTATTCTCTTTGTTGTCTAATTATATGTACTTTTGATGTTGTGTAATTATTATATTATTGTTCTATTTTATGTGGTCTTTTAGATTCCAGAGTTATTTGATAGTACATTAATATAAATACGACCGGTGTTACATGGAACACGACACACTTAGTGTGTGTAGGAAGGGTGATATGTTTCCACGTTTTTTAATCCCTCAGCCTATGTGCCACCCTAAGAATATAAATGGACTAGTTGACTGCGCCCACGTATCTGTGTTGTTTCTCTTATATTTCGCTGCTGCTCCGTGGTGTGCTAGAATGTGTGGATGTGAGATGATAACCGGCGGTGTTGCTGTCCCCCCCCCCCCCCGTGGATGTGAGATGATAACCGGCGGTGTTGCTGTCCCCCCCCCCCCCCCCCCCCCCCCCCCCCCCCCCCCAAAACCGCTAGTGCTGCGCCATACATCCGCAAATTATAGCTTGGAATGCGTATGTCCATATGAGATCATGATGACCTTGAATTTGTTACTTTTGACCTACTGGTCCCAAAAGCAAAAGGATTCCTCCTGATTTACCTATGAACATGTATGTATATATGTATGGTGTTTTTACGTCAACACATGTAAGGTTATATATGACGGTAGACTTTTTGTGGTAGAGGCAGACCACCCACTTTTCCTGGGTAGAACCAGTACTGTACACCTCCCGCCATCGACATAAGACACTTCCTCACTTGCAAGTCGAGCTCCCAGTGTGATGTAGCTATATGCCTATATGAAGTTTCATAAACAATACAAAAAACAGGGTTCTCCTCTCACAAAAGCAATATGGTTCCTCTCATCACGGGCAACTCTCCATGCCCCAGATGAGCCTTCCTGTCAAAGGATATTACACAGACTAAATGAATCAGCAATGATATTACACTGACTAAATGAATCAGCAATGATATTACACCAACTAAATGAACCAGCAATGATATTACACCGAATAAATGAACCAGCAATAATATTACACTGACTAAATGAATCAGCAATGATATTACACTGACTAAATGAATCAGCAATGCCGATGTTTTTTTTAGACTAAAGAGTAATTATCGTGGTTTTGGGTTTTATAAGTACAAACATGGTATAAATATGATATTTTTGTACTGAAATTGGTAAATTTTCAATGCTGATTTTACTCCCGATTGATTTTGATTCAATTTTAATTCCATCAATTTTAAAGAAACTAACCCGCCAAATAACGGCAAAATTACACTATAAAACCGTTTACAAAAACTCTATCCAGGTATGATAATCCAGGTGTTCATGTTATATAATTATGTATATATGGAAATATAAAAAGATCGGACAGGGAAAGTAGCATTCAAGGAGGACAGTCAACCACAAAACACAGAAACAAACACGCAAACAGACAAACAAGAAGGAAAAAGTAATATTAAATGCAAACGACATCACAGACACAAAAGGGTTGACAATAGGGCTACCGCCTTGGAACGGTCAATGTCAAAGTAGGTCACTGGGGGGGGGGGGGATTAAACCGGTTCTAGGGTGCACCAAACCTCACACTTACCCTACTTCATCCCATTAAAACAGGACAGTGAAAATAAAGAAATCCCCGCCATGATCTAATCTCAAACCAACAAGGCAGCATCAATAAAACACAAATATGCTCGTGTAAATATAATACAAAAAACAAAACAACAGTAGCCTAGAAAGCCACAATGAAGGTACTCAATGACTTGGCAGAAGCCAGAGCACTAGAGAATAAACCATTAAGGGCACGACAAGAAAGATCATAGACAAACATCAATCGTCACCGTCCCAATGGGCTTTAGGTAGGCGTCATCATAGGATCCTAAGCATGTCCGGTCATCGTACAATTAAAGAGGAAAGCATAGTGGCGAACTGTAAAAAGGTCCACCACCAAGCATGAAGTACGTTGCAAAATGATAGGGTCATAACCTCTTTTGATAAACTTTTTAACAAGTTTAACAAAGTTAGTATGAAAGTGATCATGACCAAGAATCTTACGAAGTTTATAAATCAAATCACCATAGAAGTCAGGTTGTGATAGTCCTTGTCGTAGACGAGTCCTTAAATTACGTCTATATTTGGAAAGAAGATCAGAAGCCTATAGGTGCCTTTTGAGTTATGACATGTTACTTACGACTTATGACTTACGACGTTTGACTTATGAAGCATGTCTTTTGAAGAAGAGAAATGCGGGAAATTTATTCAAGAAGGGGGAATCAGAGTCTATAGATTCTGAAAGGGCACAGAACGAGGCAATTATTTAATTATTCTATTGATTGATTGATCTTTTACACAGAATATGCAGTAAGCTCGCGGTTTTCAAAGATCATTTAAGTGAAAATAAAAAAAATTCAAATCAGTGAAATGAAGGATGCATGCAAAGAACGAAGCGGTGAACAACGAAACAACAAGCAATTGACCAAGTTCGTCAGGTCTACGGGTTGTACCGATTGGTGATTCTGCTGATAACTTACCCAAAGAAAAAGTTGTTTGTAAATTGCACCAGCCACTTAAATTGCAAAATGGTTTCTCAATTGCAAATTGGCAGAATGGGACAAAAATCTAAGGTTTGTAAAGATTGGACTTTTCTTAAATATGTATAAAACAGTCTAGTGAGGAGAAATGGCAGTTTCTATTGTCTATGACAGTGTTAATGCTGAAGAATATTTCTAGGTTGTTCTTATAAGCCCATGTCAAATTTGTTAAACATAAAAGCAATATTTGATAATTTGTTTCATGAATATTTTTTGTTGAAAATTACGGATTGCTAAAAGTGAGAAAGGAAAAGAACCGAAAGACACAAATACTACAAATTACATTGTGGATGGCCAGAGTGCTTCACCAGAGGTACTTTCCGACAAGCCTCATCGCGTAGAAGTGAAATATACCAGAGAGTCCATCTCAGCATACTCCGGAAGTATGAGCTCAATAAGTTTTTTAACAGGTATCAGGGTATCAAGGTATGCAGAGGTTGAGGACTGCAATCCGTTGTAGGATGGATATGTAGCAGAGAACAATAAACTATTTATTGAATTAACGCAAATAAAGCAAATTTTAGTTTTTCCTCAAATAACGGAAGTACCAGATAATTGTGTCATACTCCATGGACAGAATGAAATCCATGGATATGAAAATGACACATCGTGTTATAACAAATACCACAGCAGCGATGCATGTTGTTGTTGGGCGCCGGACATACTGTGGTAGTACTTTGACCTTAGGCATGGGGAATCAAAAGGACTGATAGTTGAGTATGTTTGGATTGTAATTAAAAATGTTTAAATGGCATTTAAAGCATGCTATAAAACGCACCAGAATAAGATATAAAACACAAGAGATAAAACTGCTTAGCGATTTCTTGAATTTCTGTAAGAAATGATGCACCAATAATTCAAAAATTATACAAAATCATTTCATTAAAACGATGTCTCCCGCGTGCTTATCTCCCTTATAAAATCAAATGGTTAAATGCGTAATACGAATTTTAGAAAAATTTAACGAAATTTATCGATCGTAATATCTGCGTTTCAAATGTTTTCACATTGTTCTCGTTTTTAAATCGTTTTGATTAATTATTATTGGCAAATTACATTAAATGTTGCTAAGAAATGAGAAAATACGATGATATATCGGAAAGTGTTGGCATTTAAATTTCATTTACGGGAAATCGCTAATTTTGTAATGCTTCATTTTGACTGTCAAATGCAGACAAATGTATTGAAAACGAAAGTAGATTTATGAGCGCAGACTCGGAATCAAAAATATTCAAAATTATGCGACTTCCAGTCGAAATGGTGTTATGAAAAGGGTGTAATAGATTTGTTTGAACCCATCCCCCTTTACTTTTGAAAATCCCCCCACATTTTTAGAGGAAGGGGGGAAAATCCCCCTGCTTTTTAGATCCTAGATTGGACACTGCATTTTATATTGTTTTCTAAGCTGAACTGGCTTGTGCAAGATCAGCTTTACCATAGGCTGTCATCCATCTGTCTTCTTCTCAGTAACCAACACTGAAATTTTCATGAAACATTATGTTAAGCATCTTAGCATTGACCTTTCAAGTTTGTTCAAATTGGGTGGATCATGTCATTTACTACGTTATAAAATTTACTTATGTATAACCTTAAAGAAACAAACAGTCTGATTTAAATGAAACTTCATGTGTAGCATCCTGGTATTAATCAACTTCTCTCCAGTTTATTTAATCAGGTTGTTCAGGTCATTAACTATAATATGAAATAGGTTAAACCTATAGGGCGAGCACAGTTCATGTTTGATTGTGCCGCTGCGTATGTATGCAACGGTATGTGCAAGTCTAGCTGCGAGAATCGTAGCTCTTATGGCGTGTACCTATACCATGGTAGGTACATACCACCATAAGAGCCATGATTCTCACGTCTGGTCAAATCTACCTGTACGTGTCTTATGAATCGTGACATCCCACCCCAACAAATTTCAATGTGTGTGTGTGTGTGTGTGTGTGTGTGTGTGTATTTCTAAGGATTATAATCCGTCCGCCTACGACAGGCGTCGTACACGACGATTATAGGCACAATTGAGTCTGGACTTTTATCTGTGTGTTTGTGTGTGATGTGATGATATGTCTACTTGAAGCAGCGAACTCAATGGTTTCTTTATAGTGCTGCCACACTGGAATACCACACCGTAGTAGACATGATACCCCCAGTCACATTATTCTGACACTGGTCAATCAGTCGTAGCACTACCCATTATTTGCTCGTCAGGCAAGGGTACCATTTTTAAAGTATCTGGAGACTCGAACCCACGACCTCCCGAATGCAAGGCAGACGCTCTAACCAGTACACCACAATGCTTCGGTCAAATTTCAATTCGTTCCCAGACAGGACATATATGGCATGGAACGAACTTCGAACGGCTATCTAGTCATGATCCAGTCTGGATCGACATTGGCTGAATCACCAACCGTCATAAAAGCTGCTACTACATCAGTGTATGTAAGCTATATATACAAAAAACGTGATTCACGCGTATACTTTTTTGCCGAACAACATGTAATTACGGTTTCAACGTTATGTCATTACGAAAAATGTAAATATATGATTTAAGCTTTTTTTTATTTGAATATTGTCTAATCATTATGATGATGTATGTTTGAGAAAAGTACAATGATTTTAAAACATAGGAATTTGTTGTTTCCTACTTGACATTTAATAAATGGTGGTCCATTTTCCGAATATTAGTTCAATATTTAGTTGAGTATGTCTGGGAGTGGAGGACACGGGGTCCGACGTTTTTCATCAATATATTCTGAAAATGCACCAAATTCATCAAATGCTATGTAGAAAAGACGTTGGTTTGTTTCACTGTTCTTGACGTTTAGCACTAGCAGTGCTCAAGATACTTATTAGTTTCTACATCTACATTTAAAGAAACTGAGTGTCCTATTTGACCCTAATGTTTCTGTCGGTGGTAGAAAAACAAAAATAGCGAATTGATTGGACAGAGAAAAGCATAGATCGATTGAAGCAGAAGACAGGTAAAGTTTCCAAACGGAGTTTTCATCACCTTCAAATTTGAACTACTCCGTAGCATCAGACCAAACCGGATACACTGGATAGGGTCCAGTGGAAACCTCAAACTTTGTTAAAAGTAACAACTAAAAAAAGGGGATGAAGCACCAATAGTGGCGCGAAAGCCGGATTGCGAATTTAACATTTTAAGTGAAAAATCTTTGTGAAAAGTGGGGTAGTCCAGGTAAAATACATGACATAGTTCGGGTTATTTTCATATAACATTTGTAATGATGTTGAACAAGTGTCAAGTTTCAAAGCTTTTTGACAATTCATTTTTGAGAAATGAGGAAAAAACGAAAACTTCAAAACTCGTAGACGGACGGACGGACGGACGGATAGACGGAAAGACACATGGAAATCGCCAAACTGTAAGCCTGGATTTGCTACGCAGTCCAGCCAAAAATAAAAAAATAAAAATTCTGTACATTATGGTGGAGTCTAAACCCGACAAATGTGCTATTATTTCGGGCGTTTGTTTAAGCTAAAGGTTTTTCAGCTATGTGAGTGAGTAATTTTAACAAAATGTAAATAAATTATATATAATTGGTACTGGCAATTTTAGTGGTAAATAAAAACACATTAGTTTGGAAATTCGGTTAAAAAATAAATATTTTACAGCCATCAGTTCAGATGAGGCTTTTTGTATGTAAATTCCTATCTATCTGTCTACATCATGCATTAGCCTCTTTCGGGTGTACATCTGCCGTGTTGCTGGGACAGCAAAAAAATAAGAAATCTCAAATATAACTTCAGTTAGCCTCAATAGTTTCAGAATGTCTTAATTCGGTTTGCCCAACTCATTAAAACCATTTTTGAATAAAAGGTCGAAGCGCCCCAAAATATGCAACATAGGGTAAAAATACCTTTTGAACTTCCCCTACCTAAACACGCCAGTCAAATTATTGGGATCTCGGGAAGGAGGCTGTTCTTACCCCTGTCAGTGTGAGTAACATCTTAGGCCTAACCATCGTTTAGTCACTCTAGACCTGGTGTTGTTCTATATACTAGTAGTTATATTTTTTCATAATGGACCATAATGTTACTGTGCGGTAAAAAAAGATGCGATTCAGAGTGGTTAGCTTACTTGCCTCTGGATATAGAAGTCTGTGGTTCGACTCCCGGAGGTTCACGTCTCGAGAATTGATAACGCATTCCCTTAGATCTAGAACTATTCGTGTAAGATAGTTAAATTTACTGTGAAAGTATGTCATTCTTCCATACTGATGAAAAGCCGTTGGTCTCCTGTGCAGGGAGAGACATACCCTAGTCAGGTTAAAATCTCGCTGAACTTCTGTGAATATCATAAAAAAGCCTTTTTGCACATAAGTAGGTTTTCTGGTCAAAACTGAAAAAGTCGGCATTACCACTGTTAGTAGCGCACTGGGCTTTGAATCCAGAGGTCAGTTGGATCCTCAGACAGTACCATGTTGTCTTTAAACATGACACTATTTCTATAGCGTACACCCTTTATAATGATTGACATGCAACATTGTGTCTTATTGTCCCTCGTCTCCAGCCACTAATTCAAATGAGTAGATTATCAGTTACCTGTATAGATGGTTCATGTGATACAGTACTAGGTTTAATAACAAAACAAAAACAATTAGTCGAAAACTGATCGTCTGTTGGCCCTTCATGGCATAAAAAGGACGTTAAAAATTCAAACAGATATGTGAAGTGCATTGTCCATTAATTCTTGGCTTACTTAGCTTTCTCTCCAAATGTTTCAACAACGACTTTGTAATCACTCGGCATTCATCACCTTATCTTTCCGTAAACTATTTATTTAAACCTAATGCAGTCAATTCATTTTACACATTTTAAGGAAAGTCCTGCAACGAAACCGTTTGGAAAATTGTCTGAATGACCTAGTTAATTCAAAATACATTTAACCAAGTCAACATAGCAACGTTTGTTAATATTATGTCCATGACCACTAAATATACCAAGGTTTAGTACTGATGATAAGATAGTTAAAATAACTGATAAACACGTGTACTGTTATTTAATAACGTATGTTTTAATTCTTCAAAATTTTGGCGCCGAATTGATGCTTTGCATCAAGTTTTTCTTGTTATACTCTGTATAAAACATGGTGAAATTGTTGCTGTGGGAGTAAAGTTTAGCATACGTTCTGTGTCTTGGTGGATACTGAGCGTCAGTGGTTATTACACACTATTTTCTTGCGGCATTAGTTCTAACTATAATGTTGCTGTGGATAAAATTGAAACCAAGGCAGTTGATGTCCAGGATAATGTGAGACACAACGATTTCAGATGTAAAACCGCCAGTTAGATCTGCCTAAGGAATTTGCTACGGGGTACCAAAACACTTCTGCATTATGAATACAACTTATTCCAAGCACATTTTCAGGCGTCCAATACATCATTGCCTAATGGTGGTAATATTGGTGAGCTGAAATTCAGAATCAAGGACAATTTACTGAATAAGTGATTATTTTGAATATTTATCTGCAGACATCACTGTGTAATTTATGATTTATTTTCAGAATTTGGTGTACATTTCAAAATAGTTTAAGTCGCTAAAATATTCATTTTACAAATAAAAAGTGGCTTCAGGCATTTAGGTATGAGATAGGATGAGAGTATTAAGGATTATTTATCTAACAGTTTTACTTGTCTTAGTTTATAATTATCTTAACATATACTTTCTCAAGAATACAAAAGCGACAAGTCATAAGTCACAAGTCATTAGTCACAAGTCATTAGTCATATGCCATTAGTCACATATCACTATTCATGAGTCACAAGTCACTAGTCACAAATCATTAGTCACAAATCTCAAGTCACAAATCATTAATCACAAGTCATTAGCCACAAGTAAGCCAATGTATACACATATTTATAGTAGAAAGGTTGTGTTAAACCTTTAACAACACACATGTCAAAATACAGGTTGCCATAAAAAGAAATTGCTAAATGAAATTAAAGAAAACTATAGTCTTATATTGGTCAGTAGATGGATGGTTGATTCCTAATTTAATTCGCTACCGGGGTTTGAACGCACGACTTTAGGTTCCTGAGGCGAGCGCCAAACGTCTGAGCCAATGCCATCCCAATTTTTTTCAAAAGCTGTATATCAGTGAAATCAAAGAAGATATAGAACTGAATTGAATTGAATGTTGTTTAACGGCTCATCAACACAGTATAGGTTATTTAGAGCCGCCCAGAGAGAGGAGAAGGATACATACAAATCCGGGAACCTTGCCCTACTCTTATTATCGAATAGATTCCTATCGTTCTTTAACGTGCTCAGAGGATAGACCGATACACGGGACCGCCCGGTTTACGTTCACATCCGACGGACGAGGCTAATTCAAGGACAATTCAAGCAAAAACAATGATTTAAATCCACAATAAATGGATACAATAGTCGAACAAGAAATGCAGCATTCAAGGACCTCATTCAACCATAAACACGCACAGAAACAAACAACAACTACAAAGATGATTAAAAGGCAAGATATGACATCACAAACATAAAAGGGTTGACAATAGGGCTACCGCCTTGGAACGTTCAGTAGCAAAAAAGGCCGTTTAAACCAGGTTATAGGGTGCACCAAACCTCACTCTTACCATATTTCATCCCAATAAAACGGGACAGTGTAAATAAAGATATTCCCGCCAAGTTATACTCTAACAAACAAGGCAGCATTAATAGGCAGTATAAGCAAAACACATAAATGATCATTTATATATAATATAAAACACACAAAAGCCTAGAAAGCCACAAAGCAAGTACTCAATGACTTGGCAGAAGCCAGGGCAACAAGAGAACAAACCGTTAAGGGCAAGTCAAGACAAGATTTAAGGCAAAGATCAAAAGCTACCGTCCTAAGAGGATTTGGGTAGACATCATCATAGGGTCCACAATCTGTCATCGCACAATCACTGGGGAACTGTAAAAGGGTTAACCACTAAACATGCAGTGTGTTGCAAAACGATAGACTTTTTAACAAGTTTTATAAAGATTGTATGAGAGTGATTATGACCAAGGATCTTGCGAAGTTTATAAATCACATCACCTTATAAGTCAGGTAGTGATAGTCCTTGTCGCTGATTACAACAACTACGGGCACGGTATATGACATCACAACATAAATGGGTTGACAATAGGACTACCACCTAGATCAGTGCCAAAAAAATATCACTGCGTGTTTAAACGAGGTTATGGCCCTTGATTTGCTGAAAAATGCTGTACTTTGCTTGCATAATTGCTTACTATTTTCTGTTGTCATTACTTTTCATACTAATAGCATAGAAACTGTAGGTATAAAAGTCGAACAGGAAATTTAGGTTAAATTAATGAAGTCATAAAGCCACAATATCCCGCCTTAAATGAGCTTGTTCTAAAACATGATTGAAAACAAACAAAAATCAATTATTTGTCTCTAAATCTAATGGCATGGATATGTGTCTTATATTTGCATAAATCTTTAGATTTTAGTTTATCTATTTAGTTTATTTATTGACTAAATAGTACCATGCAGACAAACTTACAAATGATAACAAATGATAAATTTATGTTTATGTAGCTAGTAGAGCGTCACCGGCCCTTATGAGCCTTTTGTTTATTTCTAAATCGAATTTCCTAATAGTAGGCTTCATCCTGTTCCTTAGGTGATCACCAGATTCAAAGAATATGGCCATGATCTGAGAGAAGAAAAAATATGTAACGAGAAAAGAAGCAAAACAGGCAACACAAACATATAATTGACAAATTTATTTACATAAAATATTCACTTACAAAATACACAAATCCAGTTTTTCATTAACATCCAATTTTTTAATTAAGTCAAAATAAAATTCCCCAATGTTTCTTTAATCCAAAACAGTAAGTGTCACTTTAATCCAAAACAGTAAGTTCCTCTTTAAATAAAACAGTAAGTGTCTCTTTAATCCAAATGTTAATTGTCCTTTCAGTCCAAATTACTTTCTAATATTTCCGGTTTAGTACAAATATCCAAATTCAATGTTATTAATGAGCGCAATATGTATTAAATCCTCTCACAATTATATTTTCTAAACGCATCCAAATCTAAATTAACTTTAATGAAGAATACTGAAACTGATCTGCTGAGCTGCTCCCAGAGTCTATTTATATACTGTCTTAGACTGTTCCTGAAGGCTTCCCCACTAAAACCGTCCAATGAGAACAGTCCACATCATCATAAATGCATTTGCATAATAATTTGCATAAATTGTAAACATGTTTACATCTATTATAATGTTAGCTGTTCTTCAAGATCAAACTCAATAATAAATATACAGCTGATCTCACCATATGTTTACAGCATCTATAGGGTAACACGTGTATTTGTTTGTTTGCATCCCCCCACACCCGGTGTACTCTTGGTTTTAGAGTCTAAATTAAGTTTTTTGGACTTTAATATATTTATTAAAAGTGTATGCTTAACGCTGTTTTTATTTCTTCCTACATCATATATTATGTTCAGTTATAGATATCGTAAGATCTGTAAACCGTAATTCTATAGTTGAAATAGAGGATGCGGGATTGTCCCATCACAGCAATTGTATGGAAAACGAAACAAGTTTCTGACATGGAAATTGTTTTGTATAAGTACTGTTTAGCTAATATAAATAGCTAACACTGAAACGCATCATTTTCATTTCATGCTCTTTCGCATTTGAATGTTTTTTTTCTTTTAATTGTACAAGGATCCACTGATTTTACCTAAATGTGTAAGGATTTGCTAATAATAACAGTACGCCTATATCAACAGATCTTTCGGCATCTATAATTATACATATTAATGAGCTCCCTTAATACGTTCAAAGCGGCATCAACATATGTGGAAAGTTAAACATTTGGCTTCAGGAGGTTTTACAACTCTTTAGTTTCAGCTGAACATGATTATTTTGGATATGCAAGCCCGACTTAAACACAGTGGCATTGTTTGTGCAGTGTGACGGCAGTAAAACGTCTCCCCGCGCTTGCAATCAGGACTGTTATTCATTCGATCTTTGGAGATCGCTAGGCCCGATACTTATATTTATTTATCGGTGGTACATTTTCAATTGCTTTTGTTTTCTTCTACTCCGGCCGATAAAAGGCTCTGGGTATTGTTTAACCACTCATAGGATATGTTGTCTGCTTTTTAATTTTCAGTCTTCATAACCGCTGCTCCAACTAAATTCCATTTTGTTTATTTCGCTCTTCGGGGCATAGTATTTTGTTAGACACTGGGACCAAACGTCGCTGGACATGGGGAAAGAAAAGATCTCTATGTCCACCGCCATATTTATGCCATCTTCGGGATGGTTAAAATTATGTACTATTGCTTTTATGAATATTGAGTTCTGCTCAATCCGGGGCTAGAGGGCGTGAGCGATATCTAGCATATTTTACTACCGTTCATGAACAATCTAATTCAAACCGAGACTGCAATATTTCGTATGTGTCGTGTTCGGCCGTTTCCAAAGGTCCACTCTCATACTCTTTTATGTAGTTTGTTCCAGAAACATTTGGTTGTCGGGATTTCGGTAGCCAAGTCGAGCAGGAAGACGTAAGTGCTTGTTTGGATGCATACCTCTACAAACTCGCACTTCTATATCCAAGTTTGCACTTCCTGGTCGACTACCGAAATCCCGACCACCAATTGAAATAGTTCAAAATTCATTAATTCGTGCTAGCCATAAGGAATATGAGCGCTCATATGAGCTCTTATAGTGTGGATGTTCCATTGCTGGGCAATGTTGTCAAGTTCTGCTTGGACCAGACCATTGAAGCGTTATTTTAAACATTCGCAACATATCGGATCAGTTTCATTAAATCGGTTGCTTTCTCGTCAATCATTGAAAAAAACAAATGCACCATCGAATCTCTTGACACCCTAGCAATTTCCACGAGACTTCGGTGCATCGATTAGAGATACTCTTGCCGTAAACAAGCTTTTGAGCCCGGCCAAACTATCGGTATCACGGGTATCAAGGTATAGAAAAAAATGGCTATATAAATATAGCAACGCAGAACACGTGGTGAAATACCATTCTTTCTCAAACGTTCAAGGAAATATGTTTCAATAATTGAGGGATAATTATTGCTGGATGCCAATTCCAGCCAATTAAATATATAATGTAGTACTTTCGTCTGAGTAAGCGATATGCCTTCCTCAAGCAGATTCCGGCAGGGTCTATGTCACTCATAATTTGCAAAACTCTGTCCTGTGATACATTGAGTCGTTTCCACATGGCTCGATACACTATGCGCTAACCACTGTTTAATTTCTCTTGCTATCCGACCAATGACAACAGTTTCCGTTGTACTCTGCACTCCCGTTAGCTCCTCGTACATTTGTCTGAAGATGCCGCATGCAAAGTGTAATGGCAGAAGAAAACAATTTCTGGATATGAAAAGCCATCCATTATAAAAGTATTTATTAGCTGGATTCTACTGCAAGTTTAACCAGGCACTTGTGTACTTGATAGAACAACAACACTGGTTAATATAACTCGCTGGTATCAGGAGACAGAACAACAAGTTCGGCATCTACATCAAACCATTCACAGTTTTCGCCATTTAAGATTTTCCCGCTTACCTTTTCATAAAACAAAAGTCGTTAGTCATACATCGTAAGTCAAAAGTCATGTCATAAGTCGTAAGTCACAGGTCATAACTCAAAAGGTACCATAGGCTTCCGTATGTATATGTGCCGATTTAAAGTATAGGATTTTTGTTCTTGGGTTCTTAAAATACTCGTGATTGAATATGCGTATTTAATGAATTATGCGTTGGTAACTCTTAATTAAACACCCCAGTTTTGGGGTTTCGCCCGGCTGGGTAAAGACGTTTATATCGTGTCTATAGAGTTTGCATTCTCAAACTATGTATTACTAAGTTATATACGGAAGCCTTTAGGTAGTTATGACCTTTGACTTACAACTTTTGATTTACGACTTTTGACTTGTGACTTATGAAGTATGTCTTATTAGGACGAGAAATGCGGGAAACTCATTCAAGATGGATGATGAATCTACATAATCTGAAAGCGCAAATACCTAGTTAAGTATTTAATTATTCGATTAATTATTCAATATTATGTACGACTAGTATCTATAACGTTTCATGCGGGTGCGTGTTACGATTTCGAATTTATCGCGCGGAAAGTATAACGGTTTATGGAATAACGGACGGATGGAAAACCATATACCATAATATGTGGGCGAATAAAAATTACCGGAAATCCACGAGGTAACAGGTACCGCTCACTAGTTGACTCACACGGTCATAGTGGACGGTAGGTTGTGATAAGATGAAGGGTATAGTGGTTAGGGTACTATTAACATACATACAAAATATCAAAGCAATAACTTTAATACCCACGAAATAATATGATCTAGAACGGTGTGGGGATGGGGTATTAGTGGTAACTGGTAGAAGTATAAAACATAGTAGTACAACTATTATTACTACTATAATTGTTTTATTCAATCTTGTGTGTGGGGGTGGGTGGTTGGGGTGGGGAGGGCGTGGGGCGGGGTGAGAGGAGAGGTTCGAGGGAGCGGGGTCTTTCCTTGATTAGAATTAAGACATATGCCGAGTTTAAGTATGGCCAGGGAGTATTGAAATATATGGTCGTGCCGATAAACCTGAACCAGATATTCTAAGTGAAAACGGGGCTATAATGTTGTTAAAATTCAATACAGAGTTATGGTACTAGAATAACGTGAACTATAGCCTTCAAGGACCGCAGTCAACCAAAAGCACGCATCCAAACAAATAACAGTAACAAGGATACATACAAGGCAAGGTATATGACATCACAAACATAAAAGGACTGACAAAAGGGCTACAGCCTTGGAACAGTTAACAAAAAAATGTCGATGTTTTTTAAAGCAGGTTCTATGGTGCACCAAACATCACATTTACTCTAGGCAATGTAAGTATAACACAAAGATGATCATGTATATGCATATACAAATTCCCGAAAAACACAACGTATGTAATCGATGACGTGGCATAAGCCAGAGCAACCAGAGAATAAGGAAAGATATAAAAATCGGACAGGGAAAGTAGCATTCAATGACGACATTCAACCACAATACACAAAAACAAACACGCAAACAGACAAACGAGAAGGCAAAAGTAATAAAAAATGCAAACGACATCACAAACACAAAAGCGTTGACAATAGGGCTTCCGCCTTGGAACGGTCAGTGACCAACAAGGCCACTGGGGGTTTAAACCAGGTTCTAGGGTGCACCAAACCGTACACTTACCCTATTGTCATCCCAATTAAACGGGACAGTGTAAATAAAGAAATCCCCGCCATGAAATATTCTCTAACCAACAAGGCAGCGTTAAAAGGCAATATCAGTAAAACACATAGATGCTCGTGTATATATCAATACAAAAAACAAAAAAACAAAAGCTTAGAAAGCCACAATGAAGGTACTCGATGACTTGGCAGAAGCCAGAGCAACAAGAGAATAAACCATTGAGGGCACGACAAGACAAGACCGCGGACAAACATCAAACGCCACCGTCCTAATGGGCTTAAGGTAGGCGTCATCATAGGGTCCATATCCTGTCCGGTCATCGTACAATTAAAGAGGAAAGCGTAGTGGCGAACTGTAAATGGGTCAACCACTAAACATGAAGTGCGTTGCAAAATGATAGGATCATAACCTCGTTTGATAACGTTTTAACAAGTTTAACAAAGATTGGATGAAAGTGATCATGACCAAGGATCTTACGAAGTTTGTAAATCATGTCACCATAGAAGTCTGGTTGTGATAGTCCTTGTCGCAGAAGAGTTCTTACTTTTATGTTTTAAAAGTAGATCAGCGTTACGATACTAATAGTTTGCAAAGGTTTTTCGAACTTTATGGTAACGATACGATGTTTTATACTTCTTCAGTCGCGCGACCAGTTACCACTAATACCCCACCCCACACCTTTCTAGATCATATTATTTTGTGGGTATTAAAGTTATTGCTTTGATATTTGGTATGTATGTTAATAGTACCCAAACCACTACACCCCTCATCTTATCACAACCTTCCGTTATATTCGTCGACTCGACTACAAGATCGACGAAAACGAATAAGTTAATACGGTCGCTTGGAACTTCCCCGACTAAGCAGGATCGAAATTAAAATGATCTCTTGTCATAAACCAGCCCCTGTGTCCTGATTATACTGAAGATACATTTTAAGTTTTACCTATATGTTGTCTTATGCCTTATGATTTTCCCTTTTAGTGTGCAACGGCCGGACGGGCGGTGGATGATACTGAAGATACATTTTAAGTTTTACCTATATGTTGTCTTATGCCTTATGCTTTTCTCTTTGATTGTGCAACGGCCGGACGGACGGCAATGGCCGGACGGACGGTGGATGATACTGAAGATAAATTTTAAGTTTTACCTATATTTTGTCTTATGCCTTATGCTTTTCTCTTTGATTGTGCAACGGCCGGACGGGCGGTGGATGATACTGAAGATACATTTTAAGTTTTACCTCTATGTTGTCTTATGCCTTATGCTTTCCGCTTTGATTGTGCAAACGAGTGGACGGGCTGTGGACTTTATGAGAACGTGTTTGATGAATGTCCTTCACTCCGTTTTGTCGTGCCCTTAACGGGTTTCCCCTTGATTCTTCGACTTCAGGCAAGTCATCGCGTACATATGAGATTCGCTTCTTATTTTTTGATATATTATATACATGAACAGTTCTTTTTTTTCTTCTTATAACACCTATCTACGCTTTCTCAAATGTAAGGGGTTAACTCGGCGGGGATTATTTTTATTTACACTGTCCCGTTGTTTAGGGATGATGACGGGGTATTTAGGGATGATGACGGGGTATTTAGGGATGATGACGGGGTAAGAGTGAGGTTTGGTTTAAACCGGCTTGAACCGGTTTAAACTCCCCGGTTGTCCCTTTTGACACTGACCGTTCAAAGGCGGTACCCCTGTTGTCAACCCTTATATGTCTGTGATATGCTGTTTCACTGAATGTGTTTGTGATGTACTTTTTGAATCACATTTGCTTTGTAATACTTGCTGGTCTAACTGTATTCTGTGAATGCTACTCTTCCTGTTGGACTTATAACCTTTTCCTTGCAGCTAGTGGATTTTCGAAACAAACTTTAACCACAAATTCGGAATTCGGAACAGTTCCATATTGTTTTCTAAAATGTAATACAGAGTTTACATGTGTCTACAAGCGTACTTGGTGGTATGAAAAACATATTCCAAGCTTTACTGAAGTTTTACTGATATATGATTATAGCAGCTATTGAAATATATGGACTTGCCAAAAAAACATTAACCTGAACACCTATGTTTAAAAACGGCCATAACTTTGAAAAGCAGCAATACAGAGTTATGGGACACGTATCTCTGAGTGTCGTTGGTTACAATGAAGACATGTTCCAAGTTTAACTGGTGTATCACCAGTGATTGTTGAACTAATTGGACTTGCCACACAACTGTATCCTAAAAACGAACGCCGAGGTGAGTACTATAGCCCTACGTATTTTCGAATGGTCGAGCTATAAAGGATGTATACATGATAGTTGAGTTGAAATGGGCTGTATGTCGCATCAGCACAAAGCGGCTATATTGCGCCAACAGGAATGTCACTATCCATTTACATCGAGATAAAAACACAAGCAGAATGGGCATAGAACATTATCACATACATAGCTGCAAAGTTGTTGTAAACACTCTTTTTTCGCTGGAGCACGATCCTAGTTTTCTGCTCCCACTCAAGTAGCACCTAAAACGTGGTGCCTACCTTTAATAATGAACATGACGAACATGACAAATGAATACGAATTCGGGGGGATATTTTACCCTCTGTCTGGATGAGCAGTGGCCCTATTCTTGTCCGGGAACCACACGGGACATGAACATGACGGCCCTATTCTTGTCCGGGAACCACACGGGACTTGAACATAACCGCCCTATTCTTGTCCGGGAACCACACGGGACTTGAACACGACACATGAACATGACATACATCGATATAATTGTAAGTGTACCAGATTGGCATGAAAAGAATATAGTGAACATATAGTTCCACATACCATCGATAATTACAACGATTTGTTTAGCACGTAATTTTAGCCATATATCGATTTTGTTTGTGGTAGAGGCAGACCACTCCATTTTTTCCTGGGTAGAACCAGTATTGTATACCTCCCGCTATCCGTAAGCATCAAAACACTTTCTCACAAGTTAAGCTCCCAGTGGGATTCGAACCCGCGGCGGTGAGAGGCGAGAGGGTTTACAACGGAAGCGCTATATACATACCACGAACGAGGGAATAACATTAGATAGATGCAATTCATGGTGTCATACACGTTTTAATAACGAATACAAATTACTATTCATAATCATTTACAATAAATACATATGTATGTACATAAATATATATGGTCAGTATAAAAGTGTAAATGCCTTTTCAAAACGTTAAAAAGTAAGTAGTGTCGACTGCAATGCTAATACAGTAAACGTTAAGTACACCGCATTGTCCGTGACCAACATCAACTTTCTAGAACATCCGAAATAGAACAATCGTATAGTATGCATTTTAAATAAAATCATTCTAAAAGTGAAACGAATGTTTGTTATATTAGTACAAACAATGAACTCGTTTCAGCAGCATTTTTAGAGCATTTGAGATTATTTGTAATCGAAATAAACAATTTAATATTATGCATTTTAAATATGAAACATTTTAAAACGGAAGTGATAACTTGTTAGTTCAGTACATTTTAAATAATAAAAATGTGGTCTGCAACGACGAGGCCATAGAATAGGATTCAAGTCACGCGTGACCTATAAAAGCACGGAAAACAATGGCCTGTTCGGAGGTCTATTGGAGTTATTTTGTTGAGCCATATTTGGCAATGGTGCATTGTTTTGCACATTCGCTTGTGCCTGAACGGAACTGGGGGCATTATGTTGTCCGTTTTCTGTAACATGGCGGGAATATTGAGACTGCGGCAAATGGAGCACTCCTTGAGACGCTGCTGCTGTCGGAGGAGGTACATGTTTCTCATCGGAACACTATTCGGCAAAATGTTATGAAAACTACCGGCTAATGCATTTGGAAGACTATTAGAAGGGACAACTTGAGCACCATTCGATAACTTATTCGGAACATTACTAGACAACGAAGCCGGAGTATTGTTTGTTAACGATCTACTGGCTGTAGATCGTTCTCCTGGTCTCAACACCACGGGTCCGGATTGTAATGTTGATGGTGAATGTGAAGACTTTGACATCAATGGTGATGGATTCGATTGTTGAGAAGATGTTTTAAATGCAGCCGGCTCAGACGGTGTTAGTTCAGTACATTTTAAACAATAAAAATGTGGTCTGCAACGACGAGGCCATGGAATAGGATTCAAGTCACGCGTGACCTATAAAAGCACGGAAAACAATGGCCTGTTCGGAGGTCCATTGGAGTTATTTTGTTGAGCCATATTTGGCAATGGTGCATTGTTTTGCACATTCGCTTGTGCCTGAACGGAACTGGGGGCATTATGTTGTCCGTTTTCTGTAACATGGCGGGAATATTGAGACTGCGGCAAATGGAGCACTCCTTGAGACGCTGCTGCTGTCGGAGGAGGTACATTTTGTCTCATCGGAACACTATTCGGCAAAATGTTATGAAAACTACCGGCTAATGCATTTGGAACACTATTAGAAGGGACAACTTGAGCACCATTCGATAACTTATTCGGAACATTACTAGACAACGAAGCCGGAGTATTGTTTGTTAACGATCTACTGGCTGTAGATCGTTCTCCTGGTCTCAACACCACTGGTCCGGATTGTAATGTTGATGGTGAATGTGAAGACTTTGACATCAATGGTGATGGATTCGATTGTTGAGGAGATGTTTTAAATGCAGCCGGCTTAGACGGTGTTAATGCAGTCCGACGCACATCAGAAGACTTTTCGCTGGTAGTATGCTTATCTGTCGATTTTTGTATATCGTCCTTTTCTACATTTGACACCGAACTCCTTTTTGTAGGAACAGGTATAGCGCTAAGCTGAGGTCCAGTCTTTAAATTTCTATATACCTTTGGTCGAGCACCATTATTTCCTATGCTGATATTGTTATCAGCTGTGTCTTTCTCACTCTTCAGCAGCTGAACTCCACTGTCATGCATGTCTGCATTGTCGTTTCTAATCGGCGGAGAACTATTTTTGCGCTGAAGTATTCTCTCGGATGGGGAAAGCGGCGGCAAGCGAACACGTAAATCACGCAGCAGTTCTACATTTGCGTTAGTTTTTTCATTTTTATAGACGGTGGTTGTTGATTCTGTTGCTTTCTGACATGGTTCTTGAACAGACAGAACGACCTTGTCCTCGAAAGTATGTTCATATTCCAATGTCTTAGTGTCTTTACCACTTGTATCAGGAGAAGCAGTTTCACTGATGGAAACAGAATTAGTAAGTTGTCTAGATTTACGAACCCGAGGTTTTGGGGCATTGTCCGTTTTCTTTCCTACTTCTGCATATATAGGAATTGTTTCAAGAAGAGAATTGGGTTCACTCGCGACCTCTTCATTTAGTGGGCGTTTCATAATGGGAGAACTTGGTAATGCCATTGTAAGTTCAGGAGAAATATCAGAATTGTTATTTTGTTCAGACACATCTTTTGTTTTTCCTTCTACGTACCCTGGAGAATCTGGTTTTCCACCAGGAGGAACAAACATACACTTCAAGACAGGACCAGATTCGATACTTATTTTTGTTTCCTGGTTAGGTTTGTCTGCTTTTATTTTCTCAAACGTTATACTATTTTCCGATTTAACCTCAGTTATTGTTTTATTATTTGTTTCATCGGACGACGCTGTTTTGTTAACACATTCCGTATGTTTAGTCTTGCTACCATCTTGTTTTTCAACACTGTCTTCCATTTTTGGTTCGCACTCACTATAAATGCAATTGGGTTCATCCATAAATACACATTCGTCCAACTGGACACTTGGAATATCGCCGAAGTCAAAATCCTTTAGCGTAACAGAAAATGTCCGTGGAGGTTTTGCAGGCGGTGAAAATAATGGTAAAGTTGTTATAGATTTCACAGGAACGGCAGATCGAACATGCGGCATACCGATTTGACGTACAGGTGTTCGTAAGGAAAACTTTGTTGGAATAGCACGATTACTCGCAAACAATCCAGAACTTGACCCGTCAATTGAATTGGTCCTATGCCCCAACCCTCCATTCAAATGTCCAGTGCTACCTTGGATCAAGATTTGATCTTTATTGAGTTTGATTTCGGCAGAAAGCGCACGCTGCCTCCTATCCAGCCGTTTTTCTCTATTGAATTTCAAGCTTTGTGATCGATTTGCTGTTAAATTCACACCAGAACTTAATATTCTATCACTTGAGTGTGCGAAGTCCCTATAAGCAACGCCTTGTTCATGTAAATCATGATTACTAAATGGTGAGCCATCATTGGCGGACATCAAATCAACAGAACGACTTCTTACTGGAGAATGTTTGCTTTGTGGTTCACACATGGTGTTACTATTAAATTCACATTTAGGTCTACTATGCATTGCTCTGTCTTCTTTTTTACCATGTGGTATTTGCGATCCTGCTAGTGAGCGTCTGTTGCCCTTTCTTTCACTTCGCCGTCTATTTTGTGAGGGTGCACTGTTTGACCGTCTTAAATTGCGATTTGAGCCAAACTCAGTATTGGGACTGACATTGACTTGCGTGTCTATATTTGCGTATGGTTGGCTATCAACTGCCTCATATGGCGGTAGCTCGTCATCTTCTTCAATAGGCAACGGAGGTTCAAACAACGTCGTTTGCGCATAATGACATTCATTACTTGAGCGTATATCAGGGGTCTGTGAACGAATGGTCTCAGCCACGCTCATATTGTCACCTGGATGGACAATTAAAGATAACCGGTCCGAGGCGACATCGCTGTGTCCAAATGTAGAAAATGAAGCAGACCTTACGCACGGACTTCTTGTTGGTGACGATGCACTGCCATTCCCATTTTTCCTTAATGATCCTACTGGATCCCTAGTTGAACTGTGGCGCATACTCACATTGGGTTCCTTTGTATTTACTTTAGATTTCTTTTTACCCTTTGATTGAGATGAGCCATCTATGAAGGGTGTATCACTTCTTGTACTATTTAAACTATTTCTGTTTCCAGATCGGTGCTTACGTTTTTTGCTATTATCACCGTTTTTCACCGTATATAACTGAGCATTTCTCTCAATAAATAAATAATGAATACATATACCATCTGCCAATATACACAGTCCTAACTGAAGAACACCCAATCCAAGGGAACCACCGTGACAAATTTGGTTCAATGATTCGTGTCCTTTTATTCCATTGTAAAATCCACTCCCTGGGTCCAGTCCTCCAGCCGATAACGCAAGCATGCCTAAAGACACTAAACATCCAAATATTGAAGAAATCATGAACGATTTCACTGAACAAATATTCCGAACGTATGAACACACGATACCATGGATTCCAGTAAACAAGACGACACCGCCTGACCAGAATCCCGTACCCCAGTAATAACCCCACAGACGATTGGTCCAACTGAGAACGGCCAGCACCAAACTTGCCACAGCGCACAGGCACAGAATCAGTGACGCTGTGAACACTATCCTATGGGGAAACGTGTGTGGGAGACGTCTCTTTGACATGTTTGTGGATGTTACTGTCTACACATTATCTTAGATGTCTGCATTTGTATCATTGTTCAATATTGTATCATTACTTCTGACGCTTGCTGTTGTTCTTGGTCATATTAACGTATCCGTAGAATCAGTGATGCTGCATCTGTGTCACTGACCAAGCTTGTATCATTTCTTCTGACGCTTGTTGTCGTTCTTGGTCATATTAACGTATCCGTAGAATCAGTGATGCTGCATCTGTGTCATTGACCAAGCTTGTATCATTTCTTCTGACGCTTGTTGTCGTTCTTGGTCACATCAACGCATCTAAGGTTTATCTAAAACACAGAAGAGTTATATTGTAAATTTCCAAACTATAAGCAGTTTTAACTGAAACGATAATCAAGTGAATGATGTGAATCCGACTCGACTTACCCATGCAGATATTGCAATTCACCAACATTTAATTTTAGAAATCCCAACTAAAATCATTTATATTGAAACAATCTGCTCATCTCGACTCGGTCTATTAATAATTCACTGATATATACAATCATACTACAATGGGTGCGTTTAAGGTTCTCCCATTTGTTACCGAAAGCACTCTAGGTAACCATCGGTCACCGTCGTTTGCCATTGGTTCGCCGATAGGTAGAACGTTGGTTACCAATCTTCCCGCAACTCTACACCCGAGGTAGTATCGATGGCCTCGTTGTTACCAAATGTTACCATCGGTGGCCATTGGTAAATATAAGTAAAACACAAAGATGCTCGTGTATATATAAAAAAACACAAAACAATAGCCTTGAAAGCCACAAAGAAGGTACTCAATGACTTGGCAGAAGCCAGAGCAACAAGAGAATAAACCACTGAGGGCACGACAAGACAAGACTGCAGACAAGCATCAAACGTCACCGTTCTTTTGGGCTTTAGGTAGACGTCAGCATAGGGTCCGCAGCCTGTCCGGTCATGGCACAATCAAAGAGGAAAGCATAGTGGCGAACTGTAAATGGGTCCACCACCAAGCATGCAGTGCGTTGACAAATGATTGGGCCATAACCTCTTTTGATAAACCTTTTAACAAGTTTAACAAAGATAGTATGAAATTGATCATGACCAAGGATCTTACGAAGTTTGTAAATCACGTCACCATAGAAGTCAGGTTATGACAGTCCTTGTCGCAGAAGAGTTCTTTTATATTTGGAAAGAAAATCAGGGTTACGATAATAAAATTGTGTAAAGGTTTTACGAAGTTTATGGTAACGGTAACCCTGATGGAGTAGCTCTTTGTTATACAAAGATAACGAATAGTAAAGTCCTCAACTTGAGTACAAGCTCTAGAAAAACGAATAAGTTGAGACACATAGACCCCATAAGAAGCTGCTCGGGGAACATCCCCATCTAAATGGGGATAATTAACAATATCAAAATTAAAGTCATTTCTCTTGTCATATATTTTGCTAATTATTTCACCATTTTCAATGGAGAGATGTAAATCAAGAAAAGAAGCGTTAGTATCAGAAATATTAGCTTTGTTAAGTAGAGTATATATTGCTCAAAGTTAACCGATGCGGTTGCCAATGGGAGAACCCTGAACGCACCCAAAGTTTCTACACCAATGGTATAATAAATATCGGGAATATATGACTCTGGTAAGCATTTACCGAGGACTCCCTTCGGTATGCTAATTGGCCAAAATTACCTTGGTGACGCATTCCCTGAACGGCTGTATCAATACCAATTATGGATTACTTTAATCATAAACTAGGTCATGTAATAGTCCATAATAGTGTCGGCTGCTGGAAATAATTTAAATGTATCCACTTATTTATTTTAATCACGTATTTGAAACGGTTTAGCACAAAGAAATCATGAAGGTGTAACATGAAAAATGTAGTATATATATAGTTGTTAAAACTTGATTGTAGAGAGAGTGGTGATTACTTATAGAAAGTTGTTGATTATACAGGTAAATGATGTAGAGCAAATGTCTTTCAGGATGGGTAACTAAGTGTGACTGTTCTGTTCGAGTAGAACGTGTTTTTTTTTAATGTATTTAGGTAATGTGTTAAATATGACAATAAATCATAGTGTACCACAACAACTGATGTCATCTCGTACTTTGATGACGCATTTAAATCCCACACGTTATTATTAAATTCCAGACGCCTTAACCATGTATTAAACATATCAAATACATTTTAATAACTGTAATGCTATTTTAAACCAATTGTTTCATTTACGTTTATATAAAACTTGAATAAAATGCTGTCACACGCATGTCTACTGGGAGACAGATTCATAACTTTTTAATCCCGTTATTAATAATGTAAACACTATCAAATAAGCATATAGCTGATTAATTTATTCCCGGAGAGACTGTTATACAAAACATGACGTATAACATAAACATCGTCATGTTCGTGGTTTGCAATGTCTCTACCCCAAGTGGTTCCGGGGCT
>JAWPHD010017046.1:0-46677 GCA_037043455.1 Cyrtodaria siliqua | reverse complement strand
CAGTAAAACGGGACAGTGTAAATAAAGAAATCCCCGCCATGAACTATTCTCTAACCAACAAAGTAGCAATAATAGGCAATATAAGTAAAACACAAAGATGCTTTTGTATATATAAATACAAACCAAAATAGCTTAGAAAGCCATAAAGAAGGTATTCAGTGACTTGGCAGAATCTAGAGCAACAAGAGAATAAACGATTGAGGGCACAACATTGCAAGATTGCAGACAAACATCATACGTCACCGTCCTTCTGGGCTTTAGAAAGACGTCGATACAGTGTGTCCACAGTTTGTCCGGTCATCTCACAATTAAAGAGGAAAGCATAATGGCGGACTGTAATGGTTCCACCACCAAGCATGCATTGTGTTGCAAAACATCAAACTTTTAAGCACTTTTAATAGAAATGTCATGTAATTATATCGTTACGTTTACGAGTATCTAGATCATTGAAAAAAGTGTTTCTCTTTATAAAGGAGCGTTCGATGCTTGTATGTAAAGTATAATGTATAATACGTTTTCCAATGTGTTGTTTTCTCACGGCAGCTAGTTTACAATGCTTGTGACAGTTAGTGAAACCACAAGAAAATACTGTGTACAGACCATACTACAGTGTATCTGGCTATCTCTGGCAATCTTCTATGTTGGCACTTGACAAACTCTCTTTCTATAACGAAAAATGGGATATGGAGTTCAATCCAAGTAAATGTGTACAGTCATCCTTATAAAGCGATCACAAATGAGAAACATGGTCTTATAGAAACCACAGCAATCAAATGCAATGGCACCGTAGGTCCGCTCTGCACCATAAACCGAAATAAATGAGCATATTTAAAAAGACAATGAAAATGACAATACCTCTCCAATTCCCATCAACTTACACATTGCATGGTCGGACGCTGGAATTATTCAGCAGTGCCAAATACCTGGGTGTCAACATAAGCAAATATCTATCTTTAGAACCTGAAACAACCAGGTCAAAAGTACTTCAAGCAATCAAACGCTTAGCATCCAATATCAGAAGTAAACACCGTGCCATAAGAACAACTGCCTACAAAGCATTTGTACGCCCAATATTCCATCCCAGTATGCAGTCCTCATACCCAACAAAACATAGACAAACTGGAAATGGCCCAACGAAGTGCTGCTATGTGTGCATATTACTCATATGAATCTAGTATCACAAATATGCTTGATATTCTGAAATGACGCTCTGAAGTTCTGTCTATTTTAATAAGAAATCCGCGGTTTCACATGTCTCGCCTAACGGGGGTAGGACTTAAATGTTGCTCAAATGAAAGTTTGTAAACATTTGTTTAATAACTAAAAACAATGGAGTTTACCGTTTTCTGATATAAAATTTAAATGCATTTGTTTAAAAAACAAAATGCCATGTTATACAAAAAACAAAAAAAAAAAAAAAAAAGACATCAACCCAAAATGTAGGTCAAGGTCAAAGATGATATCCATGCGTCCAAAAAGATGCACTACCCAAGACACAACTACGTCAAAATAGAATGTTTTGTCTTCAAAAGATTAAGCTATAACTAGGTTTAAATCATCTAGTGCAGAATTATAGTTAATGAGAAAGTCATGTAAATGTAACAATTAAAGTTATCTGCCCTTTACTTGGAGGATAAGGTCACATCCACATTTGCTTTTGACATGTTGTGATGTACTACTCAAGAAAATACTATAAGCGAAGTTTGAAAGGTCTAATGCATAAAGTTTGTGAGAACATGACCTGAACGCAAATGTTATAGGTCAAAATTATTAAGTTATATGCCCTTTGCTTGGAGGGTCAAGGTCACTTCCACATTTTCTTTGTCACGTTGCAATGTACAAACCACGATACAACTATAACAAATTGTGACAGGTCTATTGCATACAGTTTATGAAAACGTGACCTAAACGCAAAAGTTGTAGGTAACAATTATTAAGTTATCTGCCCTTTGCATAAAGGTTAAGGTCACTTCCATATTTGCTTTGTCAGGTTGCAATGTACCACCCAAGATACAACTATAAGCAAAGTTTGAAAGGCCTAGTGTATACAGTTTGTGAGAAAATGACCTAAACGCAAAACTTGAATGCTGACGCCTTCCCCTCCGCCGCCACTGCGGCCGCCGGAAAAAACACACCTAGGTCTCCTTTTTTCTTCGAAAGGCGAGACAAAAACTTCCACTGACTAATTGCCATTCAAATGCCGACATACATCCAGCATACTATGAGACTGTCTCACCCACTAACCTTTCGTCAAATTCATGCACGTGTTGACTACTACATTTGGTGTTGTTTTTCTCCGCTTGCTGTTGTACAATGAAACAATTTATCAGTGAACATTGACATTCTGCCTACCTTGAATTCATTCAGGTTAGCAGTGTGCACATATTGGAACAGTTATTTACTTTTTATACGAACGATTCTATTTATAGATTTAGACTTCCATTAAAACAACAGACACATAAATGTTCCGTCGTTATTTAAAATGAATTCACTGAAAACATCATACACCCCCGCAGAATTAAATTGCATCCGTTTGACAAATACTGGCAACAATTTCTAAGGATGCAATCAAAATTATCTAATGACAGAAACCTGATATATCTGTGTCTAGCTGCAAGAAACCGTGATATTGCACGATGAATAATACAAACATTCATTCTAACAAGACATTTCGCCGGATATGAAACTGTTAACAACATATTTCTGGCAGTACGCATATTTCAGAATACGGCTTTATTGTTGTTTCTGTCTAATATAAAAACCTGCTAATGTTGCAGGAGACGTTGTTCGAATATATCGCAGCAATAACTCGATAATTAGTAATTACCACAAACACACTTAATAAATACTGATAAAGGTGATCCTTTGAGAGCAACAAACACAACTAAGAGAATAAAGCAGCAGACTCGGTTTTATTGAGTCTATTCATGAGAAGTAATGAAAGAAGCAACACTTCTCACGCCCCCTAGCACCGGCTTAAGCGGTATTCTACTTCAAAGCCATCTAATTTGGGCACGTTGAAGACACACAAAGTGCAAACTGTATATGTATGTATTAATTTACTTACTATTTTCTGTACCATAGAGCTGAGGGCATATGGTACGGATCATTTTTTGTTCTTGGTATGTTAGTGCTTTACACAGGATATGAAGATTATTTTATTCACCACATTGTCAATTATGATGCTGTCATGACACGTTACTATTTACTTACGGAATATTATGTACCATGGTGCTGAGGGCATCTGGTTTGTGCGCATTTTTTTGTTCTTGTCAGTGTTTGGCACAGGATACTGTCATGACTTGACGTGTTACTATTTACTTCGGAATATTATGTACCATGGTGCTGCGGGCATCTAGTATGTCGTCATGGTGAAACGTGTTACATAAAAGTTATTATGATTAGATAACTTGCCATAATAATGTGATTGTTTAAGTTATCATATATTCGTTTACTAAGCATGTTACATGAGGTAACAGTGTGCATAGAACATCTGGTACGGTCACGTGATCGGTACTCCGTGTTTTTATAGAACTGATTGTGTAGTTAGTTGTTCTGTTATTTACTTGAGGTTCTGTACCATGGTGTTAATGGCATCTGGTATGGCATCATGCTTATGACTCAGCGTTGTTTACTTAAGTGATTGTATAGTTAATTTTATGACAATATTTTACGTCACAGCGCATATTAGTATGTGATTATATACACAATTTAAATACGTTCTACGCTGGCATGTTCAATATTCTGGTCTTTCTAACTTTAAACGTGACATACCGTTGATCTTGTAAATCAGAACTGTATTATAATTTACACTCACATGTTACGGGTGGGGTATTGCGTTTGGAATTTTAGCGTTTCAAGTTCCCCACACCTTTGATGTGAAAACATATATATCATTTATTTTAAAGAGTAAATGCTATTTCTTTTTGATAAGTTCGTCAGTTCTTAAATAAATGACAATTTCAGTATTTCTTACTGGTGTTCTTTTATACTTCCATATAATTGTTTATCATTTCCCACATCGAACAAAGCGTAACTGTATGATTGTAATTAATAAGGTACACATAAATGTATGTGTAAATAAAAATGGAATATAAAGTTCACGAAGCACAACTCCAATAAAGCCGCGATAAGACAAATCCTAACTTTCAACTTTTATAGTATTATAAATATGCAAATGCAGGTCGAATCATCGCTCGGTATTGTCCGTTCAGCAAAATGTGCATCGGAATTACCTCGTTGATTTCCGTAATAATTAAAATACCGGATTACAGAAATCGACGAGGTAATTCCGTACGGACAAGACCCGAGTCAAAATATGACATCATTAGACGACTTTATATAAAGGCAGCTACAATAATAAATGTTCCTTAGGAGGCTGTTTTTGAAGTTTCATGCCTCAGATATTGTATTTATTAAACTTGTTGGATAACATTTATATGATGCTTGACGCAGCGTCACATCATATATTTCATCCAGCTTGTTTTATAAATTCAATATTAAAAATGCACTCATGTAAGATCCTCTATTTCATTATTGACTATTCGTTAAAATTGAAACAAAGGCAATGCTAGGCTTCGCCCGTCTTGAGGCTTTGCCTTCTTCATATTATCGTTTTGGTAAACGGTTCGGTGCACACTTAAATCTGGTTTAAACCCGATCTGCTTTTTTTGTTACTGACACGAAAGGCGTTACCTCTAATATCAAGTCCCCCCCCTCCCCCCACCCCCTGTAAGCGTATTTGTTCTGTGAATGCTACATTTCCTATTCGACTTTGATACATATGTTCTTTGTATTATTGTCTGTATATAGTGGACATGTCTGTTAATGGCGAATTGAATTACACTATTAATAAAACATTGTTTTAGTCGATTTTTAAAGATATATAATACAATATTTGCCACATTCAGTATTATGTATTTTATGTCGTTAATCCTTTTCGTGTCGTAAAATGTATCTCTTATTTCTGGTATTCTCGTTCATGTGGGAATTGATTTAACTTACGAAAGATGAATCAAATCTCAAATCAAATCTCAAATCAAATGCATTGAATTTGATGAACACCAAAAAAAGACAAAAGATAAAGCTCTAAAAAAAAAGGATCCGGCCTCTGTCTTTAAAGTGTTGGGTCATAATACAAAACGAAACCTTGATCGAATGTGCATTTGGCCACTGACTGTTCCACGTCGGTACCCCACCCCTGTTGTCCCCCAGCATCAGCTACCCTCGTCCGTTACCTATTAGTTCTCTTATACAAGTGTGTAGTCCGATCCCTACAAACTGTTAAAGAAGAATAGTACTATCACTTGCTGCTGGTAATTATACTGGAAGGACAATAAATGTAATCAACGATGTCTCATATGGTGGTAATAGTTCATTCTGTTTCGCCAATCAATTGTTAGAAAGGTTAGCTGTCACATAGTATTCCCAGTTCAATAAAAGTTCACGTTATATTTACTTAGGAACGTATTATTCACTTATATTTAATAAATGCGTACACTTCTAGTGAGGATGCATTTGAAATATACATATTGTATTGGTATGTTTATTCTATCATTGAAGATCGTGTATTTAATCTTTGCATGTTGGTTAGGTTTTAAATTATCGTAATATATTTTACACGAGACGATAAGATAATGTAAATATGTACGGAAAGGAAAAAGAAACGCGAAACGGGAACTTCCGCTATATATTGTATGTACAATATGCTGCTGGTAATCGAATGGTACATGGCTTCCTTTCGGAAAACAGACTAAAACAACACGTAACACAGCAAGTAGTATTACTGCAAAGTTTCATAATTGACAGAGTACGCCTTTGGCGCAAACTTAGGATGAAAATTTTGCAAACTCTTTATGTTAATTACAGTGACTGAACTGGCTCAATTTTTCAAAGAGGAACTTAACATTTATGAATTTCTTGTTGCAACGTGTACTGTGATTAAAACGTCTACAACATCACAGTTGCGTCCTTTCTCTAACTAACCAAAACATTTTTTTAGTAAAACATCTTGGGATTTCCTCTAAATATATATGGAATTAAGTTTGCAGTATATACAGTATATAGCGAAAATTCCCGTGTCGCGTTTTTTTTCCTTTCAGTATATATCATAAATGATTCATCAGTTCTTTTCAGATCTGATCTTAGATGATAACTGAACATTTCTTCTTTGTTGTTGTCTTTTCTGAAAACAGACCATTTAATGTTTCGTTGGTGCACAAAACATTTATATTTTCAATATAAACAACTTACCTTTCAAAATAGGTGATTTCAAGTTGAAAACAGGATGTCTTTTTGTTTTTCTAAATGAGACGTGTGGAGATCTTTGGCAGACTGAAAAGCAGAGCAATTGCTGAAACAGTTTTGCTTAGTTTTTTTTGTTGTTTTTTTACGGTTTACGACATTGCATCTATTATTATTTACATTGTACAAAACAAACTAAAGGCTTATTTATACAATTATACTCCGAAGATGACCAACTTAGCACAAAAAAATGTGTGCATTCTAGAAATCGTCGCAAATGCTATATAATCAATTCACAATGGAAAAAAAACGCAAGGATTGCAAATCAAACTTCGTGCAAACCTCGCGATTTTATTCTGACTAGAGTCCGAGAATAAGTTTTTCTTGTTTTCGCCCTCTGGTAAAAACGCGAGGTCTGTTAACCCAAACTTCGTGTAATTCTCGCGATTTTTTCATTGTAGAATAGGCCGATATAAAACCGCGAGGTTTGCACGAAGTGTGATTTGCAATCCTCGCGTATTTTTTCATTGTAGAATACGGCGAGAATACGAGATTTATTTCTTTATCTCGCATTCTCGCGATCTCGTCAAAATGAAAACGCGATAAAATCGCAAGGTTTGCACGAAGATTGGCTTGCAAACTTCGGGGGTTTTTTTGAATGTAGAACAGGACAAGAATGCGAAATTTATTTCGCAATCTCGCGAAATTGAAAACGCGAGATCGCGATGGCCCTAACAGGATTCTGAAGTAAAACCACGCACATATCGTCCAATTCTTGACATAAATCACTTCCAATTGCACTTTCAATAACAGGCATGTTCATTAATCACGTGTAATTACTGGTTATACTGGCATGGCTAAACATTTATCAGTCTACGTGTTTTACATATAGGTGATTCAATTTTGATCAATATTTATTGATAGATTGACTGGGTTTTAATGTTTAAATATAGATCAATGTAGAATCCAACTGTATCGTTAATTTATTCGCTATTGACGATCATTTAATTCAAAATCAACCCTTTTGTGTTTTGTGGTGTTTTATCTTTTCGTTTATTTATCTTTAAAGTTGTTCTTTGTTCTGTTTGTGTTTATGGTTGACTGTCGTCCTTGAATGCTACTTTTCCTGTTCGAATTTTATATATACTTGTATTGGGTACTCTTTATAAACGTGTAAGTTTCTTTTGCACAGTTGCTGTGTATTTATACAATTGTCTAAACGAAATTTCATGCAAAATATTAATAATATTGTTTGATCCGTCCCTTGTTTGTTCTTGCTATACATATTATTGCAAAGGTCTACTGTGTTGTGTTTTGTCAAATAGTTAAGACGTTGGCAAGAGTTGTGAGAAATTTCAAACGATCTGGAGATCGAATCTAAAGGAGCTTAAGTGAATGTTTGAATTGTCAAAGGGATTGGTCTTTTCACATTAACCCTTAACCCGCTACATATATATAATGGACTATTCTTTCTTTGAGTTTATGTGACAAAGGGGTGTTTTGAGAAAAATCACTGATCAGCAGCCGGACATTGTAACCCCTGATCAGTTTACTCGCAGGCTGACCTGCGAGCTACTCTCAGGCTGATTTGGGTTTACAATGGACGCAATATTATAGTCGTGTTAAGCGGGTTAAGGGTAAATTATGTTCGCATAGATGATAGTTGATGACCAGCGTGATCAAAATGGATCACATTTTTTCATTTTTAAAACTAGAAAAGCAGATATAAAAGTCTTCCAGGACGTGTAGCATTCGACGGACTCAACCATCCAAAAGCGCATACTCAAAACAATCTGTATTACAAATGAGTAAAAAATGGTCATACAGAATATACAAATTAGTTCATTAGCAATACAATTCACAACATATATAATGGTAAAGACATGGTTACGGGCTTGTGAATGGTGAGTAGACAATACAGCAAACTGGTTATATTAAATCGAGTATATGTTTACACAACCTCGCTAGTATCCTGTCTCTAGCGCCCTAATGGACAGGACATAGTAAATAGAAGACTGAATATTAGAATATAAATGAAAGTGTTATACAATATGGACACATCGAGTGGTCCTATAGAAATGGTCCTGTAGAAACCACAGCATCAAACGCAATGGCACCGTAGGCCTATACTGTACCAGAAAATAAGAACAAATTAAATATGTAAAAAAAAAAGGGACGATACACAGCACAAAAGTTGTGAGGACAATGATACTGACTGTAAGCAAAATGGCCAACTGGTTAGCATAAATAAATTTTAAGCATACACATCCTCGCTATTATCATGCCTTTAGTGCCCAAACTGACAAGACAGTGTAAATAAAAGTTTGAATGAATTAAATGAATTGGATATTATAGTCGCATATAGTATCATATGTCGACTTTCCAGCTTCGACTAGTGGGGGAAGAGTGGCAATTATTATGCACCGGTGGACACCTGAGTAAAATCTCCGACATTCCGAAAGGCAGCTGGATAGCTTCATAACATAAATTCCTAGGCCCCTGAAGGATCGTACATACAGCGATGAAGGCCAAGTAATTTCAAGTTTGAGACTCTAACCATTCGGCCACTGATATTGTAACGTAATTAGTTGAGTAATTAATTGAACCTGTGTATATGTATCATTCTATTTTAGGGCATCAATTTGAAACGTGTTTGACTCCGCACTTGACATACATAACTGTGACGTAGAGCACTTTCCATTTTTCATGATCTTAAATATTAAGATCACAGTAAATAAATGACTTCAGGTTTTGTGATCTTCGTATTTGACCATAGTCTCACATATACGCATCCGTATATATTTGTCCCCCAATATGTTATTATCTCACGGTATTTTTTGCTCTTATGTAAAGCAATGTACGGTGTCCTGTAAGGGCCATGTTACCATCACATCTTACCAACGACCATCGCACTTACCATCGACCATCGCATCTTACCATCGCATCTTACCATCGACCATCTTATCTTACCATCGAGCATCGACCTAGGTGGGTGGTCGATGTTAAGATGCGATGGTAACATGGCCCTAACAGGACACCGTAGCAATGACCTTTATTGTTACTGGAAATGATTGTCAAATCTTATTTCTTACAATTCACTGTGAGACCGTAAATGGAGCTTAATAGCATACTTTATGTCTTGCAATATGCCAGTATTAATTGTCTGAGCCATAGATAAGTGTACGTTAAATCGGCTATGACATTTGGTTGTCTCGTCGTAAGTCGTTAGAGATGGATCAATTATTTGAAGTACATGTATCTACGGTCGCTCTAAAAGGTCAATGGCGATTATGGAAAATAGTTTGAACTTAAATCACTCCTCAGGTTAGGATACATTAGAATGTTTTTAAACGAATTACATATGTATTTAAGTGTGTTATTTAAATAATGCGAAATTAATATTTTTGTTTTTAATTATTGGGTATTGCTCTAGAAACATTATACTTTCTAGACGAAACTCTCTTTGTCATGGATTGTGATATTTCATTTACAGTTGATTTTCGTTCTTGCTTGGTGCATATCTGGAAGGAAGGTTTCTGTTTTTAAATATATATGCACACATTTGTGCGAATGGACGTTGGTTTATAAAAAAATGTTAAACAGCTTTTAATGTATTTTGTGTATGAGAATCTTATATTATTATAGGGTCGAGTATTAGGATGTGTACTTGTATGGATTTGTACATGATTCGCCATACCATATCCTTAAACACTCTAGTATTCATATTTATATTAATATAGGTATTTCACATAGTTCCTGTTTGTGGAAAGGGGCAGATTCATAAGCTGAACGTTATCCTCACACAAGAACAGCATCGTACGTGTTGAAAAGGTGTCTGTTTTCGTCTAATCCAAATTTAAGACTATGCTTTCCGTTTTGATTGTGCGATGGCCGGAAAGATTGTGGACCCTATGATGACGTCTACTTAAATCCTGAAAGGATGTAACGTTTGATGTTTGTCTCCAATTTCTCTTTCCGTGCCATTAATGGTATATTCTCTTGCAACGCATCACCATCGGCCATCGCATCTTACCATCGATCATCTCATCTAACATCGCATCTTACCATCGACCATCGCATCTTACTATCGCATCTTACCATCGACCATAGCATCTTACCATCGACCATCGCAGCTTACCATCGCATCTTACCATCGCCCACAGTTGCTTATTAAAGAAACTAACCCGCCAAATAACGGAACCATTACACTACAAAACCGTTTATGGAAACTCTATCCAGGCGTTCAGGTCATATAATAATGTATACTGGCAATTAAATGCATAGGTTTATTGACGGGTTCTTAAAATATCCGTGATTGAATATGCGTAAAATGAATTATGATTTGGTAACTCTTAATTCGACGCTCAACGTTCGAGGTTTGGACTAGCTAGTTAAAGCCGCTTATATTGTGTATATAGAGTTTGGATTCTCAACATATGTAAGTTATATATATACGTCGTGTTACATATGTTGTAAAATCTGGCTGTAGTTGGCGCGATAGCTACTTTAAAGAAAATGAATGCCACCTAAAAGCAGTATGAATCCAAATACGACTAAAACCAAATTGAAATTGAATTGGGTTTTAAGGCGCACCAACACATGAACGGTTATGACAGGAATTAATGTGCCAGGCTCATCCTCCATTTACATCAAGATAACATATGGAGAATGGGTGTAGAACCATATTACCTGCAGAACTGCAGAGAAGCTGCACATTCTATAGTAGACACTCCATTTACGATGGAGCCACGTTTTCACGTTTGCATACGTGGTGTCATGATAAAGACATTGAATAAGCATGATAAAACATGACAAAATTCATATGAATGTGGGGTCCTACCCCTCTGCAGGTGACAGTGTGTTTGTGAGATTGCAGTGGTTGTATTCTACCCCGGCAACCACACGGGGTCGAATAAAACCATCATAAGGTGATTCAGTGATATGCACTAAACTAGGCCCATGCTCCGTACGATTAAATTAATTGTTAAGGAAATATATTGGTCTGAAAAACTAGACGACTCTGCTAGCGTGTGTTTTATTAACAAATAATATTAATCTATGTAATGCTTTTAGATTCTTATACATTCTGTATTGTCTTTTTTTATCGAAATACTATTTTACTTACTTGTACAACTGTCAGCAATACAGACGCAGTTTCAATAAATTATGATTTAGCAACAAAGAACAACCGAGTCGCTCAGTTTTTAGATGAAACATTCACAAATAATAAATGAACCGAAAGTATGATGCACATTATAAGGGGTTTTATTTGTATGCATATCGACACCATTTAATATTCTATGTCGGCTTCAGTCCCTTAAAAAAGATGATCATTACTTATAAAATGACGCGAATATATTGAAAATAAAATAGATATTCTACCTAATTGTTTACCACATGGCAATTAAACTTCACCTGTTTCTCAATCATAAAGCCTTTAACGAGTGTTTTATAGTTATGTCAAATCAATATTGTGCCCATTTCCACTATTGAGATTCTTAATTGATTTACAATAACATGCCTTATTTATATGAACACTATATCATGAATTTGAATAGCGGAATTAAAAAATTTATAATAGATGATAACAGCATGTCTTTTACAGATGATATATATCTTGACTGTGGTGTTGCGCCGTGAAACCCAATTCAACAGAGGTTTGTTTTGACACGTCTATTATTCAACAACCCTTTATCTCTGTAATATTATTCTCTTGCTATAGTTTAAAGCATTAATCAAACAAACACATCCTGTAATAATTAGACATTGCCTATGCAAGAGTTGCATTATGAACAAAAAGGAATATTAATCAGTGCACATATCAATGTAAATTTAATGTAGTTTGAACAAATAGTTATTGATTGTATCCTAAGTACAAGGATAGCGCTGTTTCATAATGTTAATTAATAAATAAAAAATTAAACATACGAGAACTGATAAAATAATTATCGATCTAGGTTCATATCTCGGAAATAAATGAATATAAACGATATAGAACACCTTACGAGTTAGTCATCTTAAATCAACGATCTCGTGTATCAGTTGCCCTTTGACGTCAAACCGTAATGCGAACTCTGGTACCCTTTCTACTTCCAAGTGAAAGTAACACCAACCTATGTCGATGGTCGTATCATGGAAAATATAACGAGTTATCTTATAGCCCATCGTACTGAGAAAAACAGATGACTCAACTTCTAAATCCGGACAATAATTACATTCTGCGAGAAAGCTAGCGTGTTATGAACTTCTGCATGCATTATTTGCAACTTATAAAGTGGCAAAAAATGAAACACAGTTTAAATATATTCACTCAGCCATCTTAAAAAGAAGATAAAAAAAATGAGTGGGTTATGGTCAAGTGAAATTATCAACCAAATGTATTTTAGGCATGAGCAATGTCAACCATATAGTACATGGCAGTAATTCAACACTACCGATGTGAACATAATATCAGAAGGAATAATGAATATTTGGCAGAAAATATGTCTAAACAGTTTTGACACAATTTACTCAAAGTTGTTTTGTTTTTTACGTAAAATAAATTGGTCCATAGAATAGTCCATTTACCCATCTAGAGATACTGATTTGGAGAAAGTGCCTGCCTGTCGTGAGAGCAAGAGAAAAAGTGTATATGGAAAAATAATTTCCGATATTCATGATGATATATTGGTTCATCAACGGAAAATCAATACGACTGCATTGAATTTTGCTACTAGAAAATGTAGTTGTTAAACAAATGCAATATGAGAAATAGTTATTTACAACTTTCCCCAACTATTCGTGTTACAAATGGTCACCCAATTTGATTGCGTCCAGTATTACCACTTAGTCAAATCTGCTATATGATGCCACCATTTCAGTTCCCAGTTGTATAGTTCTGAAAATGGATCTGTTATTGAGAGACCAATTTTTCTCTTCATTTTAATTGTCTCTGAACACAGGTTTGACTGGACATTGTTCCGTTGTTATTTATATAAAATAGGAATGTTGTTTACACCGAAATACTTCATGTTTGAAGCATGTGTTATTTAACATGTACTGAAATCTGCACACATACAACCGCAGTATTACCTCGTATAGACAATCATTTCTAAGGATGCAATCAAAGTGATCTAGCAGAATAAAACTGATCCACAAATTGAGAATAGTGCTGTAAGATGCCGAGATGTATAACCAAATATTCATTATAAAGAGACATTTTGTCGAAAAAGGAACAGTTTTCAACGTATTGCAGGCAGTCTGCATCTTTCAAAGGCATGATGTGCAATCGTAATTACAATGATTCATTGTTGTTCCGACAAAATAAAGCATGCTGGTGCCGGAAAAGAGATTATGTCCCATTTAATTGATAGCACTGATACTGCGATACTCAGCATTTCCTCAAACACACACATTAAGAAAATGTTATGATAAAAGAAATGTGTATCTGTAAATTAAATAACGTACAATTTGAAAAACACATCCCCATTAAAGTTGCGATAAGACAACCATTATTGAAGAAACATTAACCAAGACTATTAAAGAAACATTAACCAAGACTATTAAAGAAACATTAACCAAGACTATTAAAGAAACATTAACCAAGACTATTAAAGAAACATTAACCAAGACTATTAAAGAAACATTAACCAAGACTATTAAAGAAACATTAACCAAGACTATTAAAGAAACATTAACCAAGACTATTAAAGAAACATTAACCAAGACTATTGAAGAAACATTAACCAAGAGGTTTGCTGAACAAGATAACATTTATAAAAGACAGATGATTCAGAAAATCCCATGTTGATAAATTATAAGGTTTCATTCAAATTTCAGAAGTGTTTGACCGAAGCACGGCATATTCAGCTAGATAGTGTAAGATTTTTGAATTTTCCATAGGGGTCACAAAACATGAGCGAGAAAAAAAAACCTGGCTAACTTATGTATTTATTGTTTTAAATTATTGGTCTTGGCTATCCTGAAGATATTAAACCAACAACAATGTCTGCTGCCCGGCTTTTTGAAGCTCAGATGTTGGAAAAGGCTGTACAATAACCCAAACGTTATGGGGAAATTAATTGAGGTGTGAGACCTAATAAGCCAAATCGACAGACGTATGAAACAAAAGGTATGTTGTACTCCATTATAAGCCAGGAAGTGCATGATAAAATACATTATATATTTCAGTGTGTACGTTTCTTTTATATTGATGATGGTCAATTACTTACATTTGTTATACGTTTATTGAATGTTTCTATTATCTATGTCCGACTGGGGATCAGCTTGCGCTATCATGACGCACAAGCGAACACGTTTTTCGTCATTAGCTCAAATATACGCTCGTAGTGAAAGTAGATTCAAAAGTCGCACAGGATATGTAGTTTTCACAGAAAGAGGTCAACCACAAACAAGCGTTCCAAACAAACATCAAGTACATGAATAATTAAGCATGTGGAAAACAAGTACGCGACACCAGCACTATCTCTCTTGTCATACGAGGGGTGATCGAGAAATAATGAGACTGTTGCTGTAAAACAAGTATCTCTTTATAAAATGTATTATTTGACAACGAACAAGACTTGTATACTTTATCTACATAATAAATAAATTTAATTTAATTTAAAAACTACATAAGATGCTTTTGGTGTTGTTATGGTTACCCACATACGTTCGACCGGGGCAGAAAAATGAATGTAACAATTTTAAAACTTTGATTTTTATGAATACATCATTATAATAGCTGAATTAATACACCGATTTTAGCGCGACTTCGTCTACTCGTTGAATGACGTCATTTGTGCAGTTAGGCCAAATTTCAACGTCGTATTTGTTTCGGTTATCTGAAATCGGCGAAAAAGCAACCGTCACTTAGCAGAAGATCTGTTAAAAATGACGTCAAATGATGCAAAGGAAAATCGACCAATTATAAATTTGTGTTAATCACCTACACAAACCTATGAGATTATTCAGAGAGTGTCTACAAAACCTAAAGTTTCCCTTGCACTTGTTTTTAGATGGCATCGACGTTTCAAGGAAGATGACGAGGGGAGTGCAAGAAAAACGATAATCGACGCAACGATTAAAGAAGTTGTCTATGGTGATCGACGTGTAGCGGCCAGACATATGCGCTCAGATTTAGTTAAGGAACTGTTCATGAGGTTCATTGGTGACCCTCTATTATTCTATAGTGGGTCAGTAGATTTCATAGAGGGTCCCTAAAACAATATGGACTACAGTTCCGATTAAAAGTTTAAATCATTTGCAAATAGTTCTTTAAGGCGTTAGTAACAGACAAAATAAGTAAATTAATAATATTTTTAAACTGTACCGGTCGTGACGTCAACGTCATGACGTCAAATTGCACGAACGTCTTAATGACGTTGAGGTTCCATTTAAATGGGTTAAAATATCGGTGTTTGCCTTGAAAAAGGTGCTCGATGCAATAAATCAGTTATTGGGTTTGTTACTGACCACTACAGAAATATGTGGGATCAGTCAGATATATAGGGGGACTCGGCTATTGCCTCGCCCCCTATAATGCCTCGCCCCCTATAAATCTTACTGACCCCACATTTCTATATAAGATATAGCTTATTAGTTCTCCATTTTAATCGAGAGATGCAACTCGTGAAAAGAAAGGATAGTATATTATCTGTGTTTAGAGGTCCATTAGAATAGATATTATTAACCAGAGTAGAAAAGAAACGATTGTGAGTGTTCATTTAAACATCCAGATAACGTCAGGTGTTAATAACGACTTTGATCAAATTTGCCAGAGTATTTGGTGTCGACTTAGTGTCGACTTAGTGTTTAATCTACTTTTTAAACCAATCAGATGGCTCAGAATTTCAAATACTTGCACCATTTATTCATGAAGATTTTACTACCAGTGCTCTTCATGGTTTAGAGACTATCGATATATAGAGACTATCGATAAAACCTATCGTAAACCCAAAGCCGGATAGAGTCTATGAAAATAAATCTTCACCATTAAGAAACCGCGGTCGGTCGCTACGCTCCCTCCTTTTCGGTTTCTTAATGGTGAAGATTTCTCTTCATAGCCTCTATCCTACATATAAAATCTATTCCACAAAAAACATAAAACGTATTGCGACAAGAGGTACAGAATTCGTATCTATTGGGATACCAACACTCTGCCTATGAACGGTAGTCCATACTTAAGAATATGTATTATACAAAACATAAAGAATATATATGCCTTGAGTGCCAATGGTAGAGGTTAACCGGAGAAACAATCAGATACAATCAAAAAAAAAATATATATATATATAATACAAATGACAGCTAGTGAAACGAATTAAATGTTATTCTTACGGTTTTCGTCCGATCAGCAAAGTTAGCCCAGTTAATACTTTGATGGATGTCCGCATGGGAAATCATATATGTCCCTATCAGAACATCAAAAATGACTTTTTTTATAGAAATGTCATGCAATTTATCATTACGTCTACGACTATCTAGACCATTGAAAAAAGTAATTCCCTTTACAAACAAGCGTTCGATGGTTGTATATAAAGTGTATGATGATAAATAAAAATGTATATGTTCCCTTAGCTTGGTTTTATGATGCATGTGGACTTCATTGAAACGGTCAATAGTTATGTCAAATTTAATGTATTACAATTCTCACTGATATATGAAATCGAGCAAAAAAGCATACGTAATGTCTACGAATATGTCAAAATCGAATTTCTAAACGATATCGAAGTCTACGTTAAGTCGACTATAACATGTGGTTGTCTCATAGTAAGTAGTTAGAGATAAATCAATTCCTTGAAGTGGATAATGCAATTGTCCTAAAAGGACGGCAATATCGATAATGGCTGTTTAATAGTCTAGTATATACTTCAATCACTCATGAAGCGAGGATTCAAGAGCACATATGGATATAAAAATCGAACAGGAAAAGTACTCGTAGTAGTGTCAAGGACGACAGTCAACCACAAACACACACAGAAACAAAGAACAACTTTAACGATGAACAAAATACAAAATTAGACATCACAAGCTACCGCCTTGGAACGGTCAGTGGCAAAAAAGGCCGCAAGTTTAAAAATAATGAAATAAGTACTTGTAGTTTGAACAGCAAACGATTTAAAAATTCTAATGCTGCTTATATCACTGTAACACCCCTGACTCAAGTGAGAATTGGTAATACTTGTACTCATTCATTATTGAATTTATTAAACGAGTTTGCAAAATGATATAATGCGAGGCTATTGACAGTGAGCTACAAACTAAATCAAACTAGCAAATTAAATATTCAATGAACAGAACAATACACAGCACACATAATGGTGAATACAGTTTAATAGTTTATTTAAGTCTCATCACAGTACAATATTATCTACAATACAACAATTCATAAAATACAACTGTGCCATTCCTTTTAGAAATACAAGAGACTATACAATATCAATATACATATGACTGTTCACAATGTTAAAATAATGAGCAATTGATTCCGAACCGACTGCCACAGCCGTGTCATAAGACTCACAAAAAGCCACAGCAGTAGGTCCAGTAGTCAATGCATACACATATATCACTGTTTTAATTTATCAAATCATTTTCCGAGAATATTATTATCACACACATTTATACGTAGTAATAATTAAGCGGTCGGTGCTAATCTTGACATGTTGTCTAAATGTGAGCAACGGCTACTGAAACCTTAAACAAATAGTATAAAGAATCAACATCTATAAAATTTGGATATACAGACAATGCTTTATCAAATAAGAGTTTTCTAATATCACCATACATAGCACATTCTAAAACAGCAAGCATCTCGTCCTCAATCTTGTGAAAACAAAATGGACAAAAACGCTCATTTTCTGCAATAGTTTCATATCGGCCTGTTTCGATTCTCAACGGTGCCACAACGCACCTAAACTTTGCAAATGCAGCTCTATGCTGTAAAGGTAATATAAGTTTGCAATATGATTCAACTTCATATTCTGATTTAAATAGCCTGTATGTTCTTAACTTGTTTCTACCTACTCCACTTACTCCTGTTACTCTGTTTATACTATTCTTCCAATATATTACATATGAATCTATTAGAGCCGTTGTAACATCTTCAATAAATTTTAACTTTGGAAAGGAACAAATTTATATTCGTGTATGCATCTAAGCCATTACTTTTAAACTTATCAACAACAGAGTGGTACCAATTTTTACAATTTCGGTTAGCTTTATAATAAGCCCAAACAAAAATACGTTTATTTATCCTTGTATTGTTAAGATTAACATTACGGCTCCAATATTTACAAACATTTTTCCATTGTCTAATACAAGGAGGTATTCAACCCGTGACACCTGATAACGCGGCCACTGGAGTGTATTTGCCTACTCCTAAGTAAAACCTCATGGCTCTATGTTGTATAGCATTTATACAAGAGAATGATTTATTTCCCCATATAGAAGCTCCATATGAAATAACAGGCAAGACAAGAGAATCATACAGTTTTGTATAAACATCATAGGGCATACCACCCATACTTTTATATTTAGCTATAAGCAAACCTAAAGCCCTACTAGCACTTTGAGAAACGAGTTTAGCTGTAATGGAATAATCCAAATATTCAGTCAGAGTTAGACCAAGATAAACATATCGGTCAATGGTATCAATAGTATTAGGTCCACACATAAAAATACAATTTGTCCTTTGGACAGAATTTGGCCTAAAGTGAACAACAATACTTTTATTATTATTTATAGACATTTTATTACTATCACACCAGTTTTGAAGTTCATCTAACATAAATTGAAGATCGTGCTCACTATCGGCAATTAGGACAATATCATCAGCGTATAATAATATACACACCTTCAAGCCCAGTGATTTGATTGTTAATGCCAAATCATTAATAAACAAGTTAAAAAGTATAGGAGACAGCGGACAGCATTGCCTTAAACCAGCATTAACGTTGAACTAATCGGTTGAAAAATTGTTCACTCTAACACATACAGACGTATATAAAGATTTAAACGCTATCAACATTTTACTAGAAACGACACTGTCTTCAAGTCTCTTCCAAAGTTTTTCTCTGTTGATAAAATCATATGCTGTAAAAAATGTATAAAAGAACAAAATGTTGATAACTTAAGCTTTTTCTAGTTTCTATAATATTTGTTAATGAGGCAATATGATCTACTGTGCTGCGATTTTTTCTAAAACCGTTTTGCTCATCGACAATTTTATTATCAACTTCAGACCATATAGAAAGTCTATTATTCAACACTGAACTATAAAGTTTATACATAGACGGAGCTAATGCTATTCCCCTGTAAGATAGGCGATCTCTTGGATCAGCGGAGCTTGTCTTCGGGATAGGATTAATAATACTTTTACCCCAAATTGTAGGAATTGTACCGGGTTCAAATCAGACATTAAATAAGGCATGCAGAAATAATACAGATGTATCGTTTTTCAACACATCAATCGGTATTAAGTCAACGCCAAAAGCTTTACTTCTCTTAGCATTATTTATAGCTTTCTTCACTTCTAATAATGAAATATTACTATCCAAAAAAACATTATTACTCCCATCGACATTTAACTCAAATACACCATTAACATCCGAGTTAAAGTTTAAAAGATGATCAAAATCACTTTCCCATTTTAAAAGAACATCCTTCACATCCGTTGACATGCTACGGTCATCCAAGAGGACCTCCATTGGTATAATATGTTTTTTAGTTTGCCCCACTCCAATCTTTCCTATTGACTTCCAAAATTGGGTTTGGTTAATGTTTACCTCTTCAAGAATATCATTTTGCATTTTATACCAGAATAGACGTTTTGATCGCTGAACTTGACTGTCACATGTCTGTCTTGCTAAACAATAGTCAGACTTAAACTTAACCTTGTCAGACGAAGAAGACGACTGTAACCATTTACTTTCTAGGGTACAAACATTATTCCATAATTGAGACAGTGTATCACTCCACCACGGCTTTCCTGTTCTTCTGCATTTGTTACGCAATCCGCACTTCACAGACTTGTAAGGTAGCTTTTCATAAATTTCTTTCTTAACAGGTCACACCACCCATCATATGCTACGTCTATATCACCCTGTGTACGGAAGCTACATTCCAAGCACGCAATAGTTGTGTTTACTAAGGCTAAAATCTCGCCATCACATAAAAATGCATTCGGAATAGAATCAACATTAAACGTATCATATGAATGCAAATCCTCGGATTCTAACTCACTATAATTTTTAAATAATGAAAGTTTAATAGTCAAAGTAAGAACAGAATGATCAGGAAAGCCAGATGGAGCTATATCACTTATAAGACCAGCCTTGTTTGTAAGGTCAACTGCCCGTTTAACTGAAAATTTACTGAAATCTGATAGTTGTTCATGACTAACTAAACAATAATCCACTACAGAACACCCTTTAACAGATATGGAAGTAAAATCTTTGCACAGAAAGTTTCGACCGTTCAGGATACACATATTAATGTTAATTAAAAATTCAATCAGCATATCACCGTAAGCATTACTTTTAAAATCAACGACATCCCGTTCACATATATTATCAACACCAGATATAAAGTCAACAGTATTACCACAACGACTATTAAAATCGCCACATAAGTAGATTAGTCCTTCATTCTGATATTTATAAATATCTGATAATAAACTGTCAAAGAAGTTGTGGGCATCTACATTTCGGCAAGAGTTCTCTGGTAGGATATAACAAACACATGGGAACAAGACAACAGATTCAAATGTATGCATTAGTTTAAGCCAACGTATTCCTTCTATGGAGTCATCTAATATATGTATATCAAAACAGTCCAGAAGTTCCACACGAACGAGAAATCCCACTCCATCTGATCCGGTTTTGGCTCGTACGTGTAGATTCTTCCGATTGTAGAATTGCCTGTGTAATACAGGATTACCGACTTGGAACAGTCACTAACGGCCTATGGTTAGGTTAAACCGAGTACATGTGTACACAACCTCTTCATTATCATGTATATCACGCCCAAATTGAAAAGACAATATAAATTAAAGTACATCCCATTAAAGGGTAATCTATAACAGATAGGTCCACATCCAGGGAAATAACAATCGATACACGTAAATGTTGTTGTTAAGATATACTAGACGGGTGTTCCGCGGAACACGTGTGACGCCTGTCAGCGCTTTGTCAGTATAACAAGGGTTTTTTGGACCTTCAGTGTGGGTGGTGAACGTTTGATGAAGAAATATTAAGAATGAGAAAGTTATAGCCAACGTCAAGTTTTCATGAAGAAAAAATAGTATTTAACACATATAATGACCTTCAGTGCGACATTGACCTTTATAGTTTAGAATGTTCATGTCGACGTTGTCATGATGAGTAAACATTGAAAGTTTGATGAAGGAATATCAAGAAATGAGAAAGTTATAGCCAAAGTTAAGTTTTTGTGAAGAAAAATGAGTATTTAACCCATATAATGACCTTCAGTGTGACTTGACCTTTATATTTTAGTGTGATCATGTCGATCTTGTCATGATGCGTAAATATGGAAAGTTTGATGAAGAAATATAAAGAAATGAGAAAGTTATAGCCAACGTTAAGTTTTCGTGAAGAAAAAAAGAGTATTTAACCCATATAATGACCTTCAGTAAGACCTTGACCTTTATATTTTAGTATGGACATGTCGATGTTGTCATGATGAGTATATATTGAAAGTTTGATGAAGAAATATCAAGAAATGAGAAAGTTATAGCCAACGTTATGTTTTTGTGACGGACTGACAGACAGACTGACGGACGGACTGAGAACGACAAATTGATCCCTATGTCTCGCATTTTCTTCGAAAAGGCGACACAATAAAACTCTTATTTAGAAACACCTCAGGATGTATCCACAGTGTTACTGAAAGAACACAGCAGTTGCAGTAAACGAGAGAAGCACTATATGGTATGACCAAAAAAAACGAGGGACAAAGGTTCATGCACCTACCTCCTTTCTTACTCTTTTCAAAACGTCCAATCATGGATGGAGCCACTCGAGGTTGTCCAGTCATCGCACAAGAGAAAGGTGACATTGTGTGACTGACTGTAGATCAACCACTCAGCATGAAGTGCGTTTTAATAAGTATTGTCTTATGCTTTTCTGACGAGTTTCCTTAGAAATGTTTTTAACCCTTAACCCGTTACATATATATAATGGGCTTTCCTTCTTTGAATTAAGACCGTTCCATTTATGGGGAAAATGACACTTTGAGCAAGACACTTTATCTGCATTTGCTTAGTACTGGTTCTACCCAGGAAGACATCGAGAGTGATTCAAATAAGTTCATAGAACTTTCGTTTCAATCGATGTAATATAAATAAGTTTAAACTAAACAAATAAAAGCAAAGTAATCATAAGAAGTTAAGTTACAGAGGTTAAGTGTTTTAACCAGAGTCTAGTTTTGGGAAAATAATGGTATTTTTTTGTCGCTCAGCGATGTCCACCAATGCCAACAATATATATGACCAAATATCAAAGACATAAAGTAAAGTCAGTCAATCATAAAGTTAACTAAAGTGACCTAACCAAGGTTGTTACCTAACAAAGGTTAAGTTTGGGGGAAAAAACGCAAAATATGACCTTGACCTTGGTATTCTTTGTCATCCAGCGATGTCCACAAATGCCAATTCGAGCTGTCGCCTTTTAAGGGCGACACATATACCCCCACTACCAGTACCCCCACCCCTCCCCCATTCCCCACAATAATATTTGAGTAAAGATTGAGTGGAATGGGATTTCATGATCAGGTAATGGTGGCCTTGACCTTTGGCCTACATACCTCAAAACCAATAGGGGCCATCTTTTCATCACAGACAGTCCACCTATTATGTTTCATGAGATTTGCTTCATGGGGAGAGGAGTTATGGAGTGGAAACGAGTTTTCATTATCTCGTCCCAGTAACCTTGACCTTCGATCTACTGACCTCAAAATTAATAGAAGTCATCCTCTCACCACAGGCAGTTCACCTATGAAGTTTCATGAGATTTGCTTCAGGAAGAGAGGGGTTATGGAGCGTGTTTTCATTATCGGATGCCAGTGACCTTGACCTTTGACCTACTGACCTCAAAATAAATAGATGTCATCCTCAGGCAGTTCGCCTATGAAGTTGCATGAGCTTTGCTTCAGGGAAAGAGGAGTTATGGAGTGGATAAGGCTTTTCATAATCGGATGCTGGTGACCTGGAACTTTGACCTACTGGTGGTCGTTATTTCATCACAGGCAATTCACCTATGAAGTTTCATGAGATTTGCTTCAGGGGGACAGGAGTTATGGAACTGACAATGTTTTCTTTATCGGGTCATGGTGACCTTGACCTTTGACCTACTGAACTCAAAATCAATAGGGTAATCCTCTCATCAAAGGCAGTCTACCATGAAGTTGTATGATATTTGCTTCAGGGGGAGAAGAGTTATGGAACGGACAATATTGCATCTACAGACAGACAGACAGACAGACAGACGGGTGAAACCAGTATACCACTCTAACTTCGTTTAGCGGGGATATAACAATACATATGACCAAGTATCAAACAATCACATAAAGTTAAGGTTAAGTTACCTAACCAAGGTTAGCTTTGGGGAAAATAACGCAAAATATGACCTTGACCTTGATAATTTTTGTCATTCAGTGAATACTGATGTCCGCCAATGCCAACAATACATATGATCAAGAAGCAAACAAAGAAATTAAAGTTAACAGAAAAAGTTAACTGAGGTTAACTTACCTAACCAAACTGATGTTTAGGGTAAATAACGCAAAACATGACCTTGACCTTGGTATTTTTGTTGTTCAGCGATGTCCACCAATGCCAACCATACATATTACCAAGTGTCAAACAAAGAAAATGAAGCAATCAAATCCAGTCAACTGAGGTTAAGTTGCCCTAACCAAGGTTAAGTTACTTAACCAATGTTAAGTTTTGAGAAAATAACACAAAACGTGACCCTGACCTTGGTAATTTTGGCATTACGTGATGTCCCTTGACCCAACAAAGCATCTGACAAAGTTTCAGAAAATTTCAATCAGCGGTTGTTGGGATATAGTTGATTTAAAATGTGGCCGCCGCCGCCGGAAAAGTGGCTGCTATGTCTCGCTACCCACTATGTGGGCGAGACGTTAGTTTAGTCGTATGAATGAAAATATAGTGTTCTCACTGTTCGCTGAAATACAATCTGTAATTCACTTTAAAGCATCAAATATTCTCTAATTTTCAATATCGTTAGACGACTGCAAATATGGGAAACATTAGTTTCTATTTGTAGGAACCATTAAGACTTTCATTTAAATAACAGTCACATAAGTGTACCGTTGTTATTTAAATAGGAGTTTTGTTTAAATTAAAATACTACATTCTACCGTAAACTTTTATCTGAAAACAGCATACCCACCCCCACCCCAACTCCCGCATTATTAAATTGCATCCGCATGACAAACACTGGCGACCGTTTCTAAGGATGTAATCAAATGTATCTTGTAGCAGAAACCCGATATATCTTTGTCTGTAAGATACCGTGATATTACAAGACGAATGACACAAATATTCATTATAAAAAGACATATCGCCGGATACTGACCTTTTTTCACATACTTATGGCATAATGCACATTTCAAAAGCGAGCAAATACGACTTTATCATTGTTTCTGGTTATATAATAACCTGTTTATGTTTGTTCGAAATATATCGCATTAATAATAAGATATTTGGTATTCAACAAACACACTTAAGAAAATGGTATTGCGTGCAAAATGGATGCGTAGGCATAAATACAAATTGTATATAAAATTCACAAACATGACAAAGCACCACTCCATTAAAGTCAGCTTTCAGAGCACAGTGAAATCTGAAAATAATCACATTGCTATAGAAATGTACTTATGTGGTAGTCTATTTAATAATCATGCATATTTCTACACGAAATTAGATAAAATTGTAATTTCTAAGTGTTTCATTCGAAGCTGATCTAATAATCAAATGTGCAGAGTTGTATAGAAACTTTTATTTTATGATAAGCAATGAAATACTGTATTTTATCAGTGAAATAAAAGTGCTATTCCACACTGTGGAATATAGAGTTTTATTTCCACAGAAGCTGCCGGGACTACTTTTGTAATGTACAACCAACACAAATGCACGATAACACGACTCACAAGATATTCCAACTGTTATACTGTTACATCCACTGTTTATTTAATTAATTTCTTCCTTTGACGTTAACGGTTTAAAAAAAAATGACGTCATGTAACGTTTCGTTACGTCATCGTGAACAGGGCGCGTAGCCATGTGCGTAAAACGGTTTAGCTACTGAAATTGCTTTAATAATTGTTTGTAAAATCATAAAATAAAAAGAAAATTTGTTGTTTTGTCGTGAATAACATATTTTATTTCATCGAGAAGTGAGAAAACTTCATATTTTCACGAATGCGAAGAGCATTCGTGAAAAAATGTAGCCTAGTTTAAGTTTAAGTTTATATATATGTAACGGGTTAAGGGTTAAAAACATTTCTAAGGAAACTCGTCAGAAAAGCATAAGACAATACTTATTAAAACGCACTTCATGCTGAGTGGTTGATCTACAGTCAGTCACACAATGTCACCTTTCTCTTGTGCGATGACTGGACAACCTCGAGTGGCTCCATCCATGATTGGACGTTTTGAAAAGAGTAAGAAAGGAGGTAGGTGCATGAACCTTTGTCCCTCGTTTTTTTTGGTCATACCATATAGTGCTTCTCTCTTTTACTGCAACTGCTGTGTTCTTTCAGTAACACTGTGGATACATCCTGAGGTGTTTCTAAATAAGAGTTTTATTGTGTCGCCTTTTCGAAGAAAATGCGAGACATAGGGATCAATTTGTCGTTCTCAGTCCGTCCGTCAGTCTGTCTGTCAGTCCGTCACAAAAACATAACGTTGGCTATAACTTTCTCATTTCTTGATATTTCTTCATCAAACTTTCAATATATACTCATCATGACAACATCGACATGTCCATACTAAAATATAAAGGTCAAGGTCTTACTGAAGGTCATTATATGGGTTAAATACTCTTTTTTTCTTCACGAAAACTTAACGTTGGCTATAACTTTCTCATTTCTTTATATTTCTTCATCAAACTTTCCATATTTACGCATCATGACAAGATCGACATGATCACACTAAAATATAAAGGTCAAGTCACACTGAAGGTCATTATATGGGTTAAATACTCATTTTTCTTCACAAAAACTTAACTTTGGCTATAACTTTCTCATTTCTTGATATTCCTTCATCAAACTTTCAATGTTTACTCATCATGACAACGTCGACATGAACATTCTAAACTATAAAGGTCAATGTCGCACTGAAGGTCATTATATGTGTTAAATACTCTTTTTTCTTCATGAAAACTTGACGTTGGCTATAACTTTCTCATTCTTAATATTTCTTCATCAAACGTTCACCACCCACACTGAAGGTCCAAAAAACCCTTGTTATACTGACAAAGCGCTGACAGGCGTCACACGTGTTCCGCGGAACACCCGTCTAGTATATCTTAACAACAACATTTACGTGTATCGATTGTTATTTCCCTGGATGTGGACCTATCTGTTATAGATTACCCTTTAATGGGATGTACTTTAATTTATATTGTCTTTTCAATTTGGGCGTGATATACATGATAATGAAGAGGTTGTGTACACATGTACTCGGTTTAACCTAACCATAGGCCGTTAGTGACTGTTCCAAGTCGGTTATCCTGTATTACACAGGCAATTCTACAATCGGAAGAATCTACACGTACGAGCCAAAACCGGATCAGATGGAGTGGGATTTCTCGTTCGTGTGGAACTTCTGGACTGTTTTGATATACATATATTAGATGACTCCATAGAAGGAATACGTTGGCTTAAACTAATGCATACATTTGAATCTGTTGTCTTGTTCCCATGTGTTTGTTATATCCTACCAGAGAACTCTTGCCGAAATGTAGATGCCCACAACTTCTTTGACAGTTTATTATCAGATATTTATAAATATCAGAATGAAGGACTAATCTACTTATGTGGCGATTTTAATAGTCGTTGTGGTAATACTGTTGACTTTATATCTGGTGTTGATAATATATGTGAACGGGATGTCGTTGATTTTAAAAGTAATGCTTACGGGGTGATATGCTGATTGAATTTTTAATTAACATTAATATGTGTATCCTGAACGGTCGAAACTTTCTGTGCAAAGATTTTACTTCCATATCTGTTAAAGGGTGTTCTGTAGTGGATTATTGTTTAGTTAGTCATGAACAACTATCAGATTTCAGTAAATTTTCAGTTAAACGGGCAGTTGACCTTACAAACAAGGCTGGTCTTATAAGTGATATAGCTCCATCTGCTTTTCGCATTCGTGAAAATATAAAGTTTTCTCACATATTTTGTTTCATCGAGAAGTGAGAAAACTAGGCTACATATTTTCACGAATGCTCTTCGCATTCGTGAAAATATGAAGTTTTCTCACTTCTCGATGAAATAAAATATGTTATTCACTCCAAAACAACAAATATCCACTATGTATTAGCCCTATTAAAAGGTCAATGTACAATATATATCATTTTTATTATCGCTGTGGCGTACCATAAAACAAGGTTAAGACCGTAGCGGCGTTTTTGCTATACGTGTTTTTAGATGACTGAGTGCTATTAAAGAATGATGCATTTCCTGTTCGGCCTGTATACCTGCTTGCATTTATCCTTTGGTCATATGTGTTAATGACAGAATGCGGTTAATGTTACGTTTTCCTTGACCGTCAGTATATTTACATTATAAACAACTTATCTTTCAAAATAGGTAATACCAAGATGAAAACAAGATGTTTTTTCTTTTTAAAATTAGAAATGTGTTTATCTTTGGCAATCTAACTGCAGTGCAATTGCTGACTTGTTTAAAACAGATTCTTTTAATTGGTTTAAACATAATTTGTTTCGTTTTACATTTTACAGTATTTTATATATTATACACATTATGCAAATCATACTAAAGTATTCTTCATACAATTATCCTCATATTAAGATGACCAGCTTAGCAAAAAGGGACAAAACGAATGCATTCTAGAGACGTTCGCACCTGCTATGTAACCAATTAACATGATTACGTTTTCGATTACGCGTGTGGTTTCATCGCAATCACCACCCTTAATGACTGAATTCTTGACATAAATCACTTCCCGTTGCATTTTCAACATCCAGGCATGTTCATTAATCACATGTAATCACCGGTTATACTGGCATGGTTGCAAATTCACCCTTACGTGTTCTATACTCCGCAAAATAATTTAAGGACCACAAAATAGAACTGTAATAGAACTATCATTAAAGATGATCAATATCACCTCTTAAATTTTAGGTCAAACAAAGGGCCATAATTCTGTAATAAATAAGGCAATCAATAATGGATGTAGAGAGTATCAGATGTTATGTGTATACGAAGCTTGGAAACATTCCATTCAAAACTGTTTGAGGAATGCACGTAATGAAAATGTGTTACGGAACGCGAAGCAACGAGACGGAACGCGACGCAACGAGACGCGATGGGACAATAATGTGTAACGTGACACGATGGGACGGTACGGACAACGTGATTCCTATATAGCCCCACTTCACCGTATGAAAGCGGGTGTATGATTACTTAATCTTTAATATTATGGATTTCATATTCATATAAAAAGTTAATACAAGTGTTAATTTAACAATTGTAAAAGAATACAGTTAAACTTAAAAACTGCAAAAAGACAGTAAATAGTTCAATTACAGCACTTTAAAAAATGACCAAAATCAAAATATGGTCTTAATTTATTTTGAGGAGTATATATCGGTGATGTACGATACCCTGAGATTCAACTTTGATCAATAATCATTTATATATTTACTGGGTTTAAACATTTGCAAATAGATCAATATTGTTATAAGAATCCAATAGTATCGTTACTTTATCTGTTATTGATGATCATTTAAATTCAAAATTATTTTTTGGAACCGGACATGTTTCTTTCGCGTAGTCAGAGTGACTGTATGAAATTGTCCGACAGATATTGCTAGCAAATTCATTTTATGCTTGGTCTGTTCCTTATTGATCATTGTTGTTATAATAAGTATTGCAATACGCAAAAGCCGACTATGTCTACTTTTATATCTACTTTTATTCAAAATAATTTAGAAGATGGCGAGAGTCTGGGAGAAGTTCAAATGATGAGGAAAGTGGTTAAAATCGAAATGAGATTAGACAGACGTTCGCATTTTCGAAGAGATTGGAATTTGTCTTCTCACAATAAGTGTGTTCCCAAAGACGTTTTTTAATAACCAGTGTTCAGATATTGATGAAAATGGATGACCAAAGTATTCCAGTTGCGCTTTAAAACTAGAAAGGTAGATACAAATATTCGAAAGGAAATGTAGCATTTAAGGAATTCAGACATCCAAAAACACGCATTCAAAAGAAACAACAAATTCTGGATCAATAGAAGCAAATTATGCGAGACCACAAACATAAATGAGTTGACAACAATGAACGATTGAAAGAATGAACAACCCCCATGTTCACCTAAATCACGTGGAGAAATAATCTGCCACAAAACCACAAACGCGATGTCGATCTCAAACAGTTGAGTAGCACGAGCGCAATGGATCTTAACTACACAAATATCAATAAACACTGAAAATGGATCCCTTGGAAGCAACAAACACAAAGAAGAGATAAAAGTAGCAGACTCGGTTTTATTGAGTCTGTTCATGGGAGGTAATGTGAGTGTAATACCTCTCACGCCTCCTAGCACCGGCTTAAGCGATATTCTACTTTAAAGCCACAAAGATTGGGACTGATGATCCCAAAGGACCAGTAAGTAATAACACTACTGATTTGTAGTAGGGTGACTTTTTACGGCCACCACACAGCACTAAACAAACGCTAGTGTGAATGTCAATAAATACTAAAAAGGTGATCCCTTGGAAGCAACAAACACAAGGTACGTCTTAACCCTTCCAATGTTTGTAACTACACATATACCTCATACTGACTATACGCGAGCTATGAATGACTAATTACCAATCACTGTGCCCAGATGTAACTATCCGCCAATCAGGTACACTCTCGTGTCAGGTATTTAAATACCATCTGTAAATATCCGCCAGTCCAAGACCAATATCGAGTATGAAACCATTTCAAGTAAATAGATTGGTTGACTTCCTGCACGACAACGCTCTGTATTATTGAACAAAGAAGAGTGTGTTTATAACTAGCTATGGTATTTTCAAACGGTAATACAATGTAGTTCACGCTCTGCAACACGACTACAACATTCATGAGAGCTATGCATCTTCCAATACAAGGATTACAATGTAGGGAAGTTCTAGTTTACCTAAATTTTATCATTAGATAAGGGTAAAAGTTTAAAGGATATTTTGCCTAGTTTTAAAAATGTTGTGTTGTTTTTTTCAGAACCCAAAGATCTCAGCTATAACCCAAGAAATATATCATTTTTCCGTAAGAAAGTGTACAGGGAGTTACGATTGCATCATATAATGAAAACTATACAAGCCACGACCATTCTGCCATTTCCTTCCAGCCAGAAGGACATACTGATACGTTTCACAAACCATATGGAAGAATCTTCCTCAAACGGGTTATCGATGAGTCGCCAGATTTTTACATGGAGCGTATAGGGGGAAATTTCATTATTGTTTAATATTAGAAATTCTATAAATATGATCGCTAAGGTGCAAACGGTTTCTTAAAATACAATTTATTATCTTTATTTTGATATGTTTCATATTTTTATGTTAAAAGGATCTTGGTCTGTTTTCGAGTTTAAATACACCATCTAGTGTCCTTATATGTCCTATATAAAATTCTTAAAATATGTCGAACATGTGTTTTTTAATTGTAAATATATCGCATAATGACAAAACTGAAGCCTTATGTGCAAACTTTTCTAAATAGGTGAAACACTAATCTTTATTTTGATATATTTTTTTTTAATGACACTAGTTATAGATGGTCTGTTTTACAAGCAAAAATAGCGATTTTTTTAAAATTATTAATTGTTGTTGTTGTTGTTGTTGTTGTTTGCGATAATCACATTAAGCAGACGACGCGGAGAAATATATATCATGAAGAGTTGTATGCATACATGTTTAATTCACGCAAAAACCCATTACACATGTATTTCTCTGTCCAATGATGGTATTTCCATTTTAGGCAATACAGGAGTCAGAACGGAACTTTTGCAATATCAAAAATGATGGTATTTTTAACTTTTAAACAGCTTTTTATAGAATTTCTCACTATTACAATGCCATTTCAATAAAAATACACTTAAAAAAACTATTCTCAGTTACAGCTTATTAAAAGCTTGTTTATAATAACGTATTTCATGTAAATATTTAACTGATTTTTTAAAAATGTGTTTTGCATAAATTTACTTTAGTGCATTTATAGTTTCACTCCATAAGGTCACTATAGATACATAATGATTCCCAATGTTTTATAGCCCCCATAAAGTGTGCAAGTGAGACTGCCGACACGCTAAATTACATAACGCCCGAGGCGGCTTTATCGATATCTGCGGGAGATAAATCAGTACTAAACTATCACCAAGAGTTACATTTCGTGAAATTATTGTTTTTTTCAGTCGATTTCGATTTGAGGAAGATTCTTCAATATGTATCAACACGTTAGCATTTTTCAGAAATGTTATTGCTAATTGTTCATTCTGGATACAGATGCGTCTAAATTTCAAATTGTAGTTGCATTATACACTTTATCAACACTTTTAAAACACAATCACCGCACAGCTAAACTGAATATTGGTATTTGTCAATATTGTCAACATTTCATGCATTATATTTCTGTCCGAAAATTTGTCTTAACAATTAATACGTTGGTGCGGCTGACCCAGTTAAAAAGTTAAATGTCAATTAGATATATGGCTAAATAAACTGTCCTAGTTTGTCATGACAATCAGAGGACTGGAAAAGATCATAGGATTCGTTATCAATATTTCCCGAAAGCATCCCGTTTTGACTGTTACAGGTTGATTGAATTTCTTGCCCAATATATTGCACAAGAGCTCAGTAAGCTCGGTTATCTGAAAATGTGGGCGATATCGATGTTGTATCTCTTACTTTTCTCGTAACTTCGGTTATTGACTGGTGAATCAACGGTGACCATATTTTATAATGTGATCAAATCAAGAAGATAAAATACTACTAGTACTTGGGTCGATCCTGAAACAGTTTTGTCGGATTTTCTAAAACCAACCCAAGTGGTGAAAATATCACGTAGCTATGAGAAAAATGCGTTAATTGATAGGATATCTATGTTGGCATATTTCTGCCACGAGACAGCTAGATAATGTATTGTGTATTTTTCGCGATAATGTTACTTTTTCTCTTGAATTTTCAACAATTTTATCTAACAAAACTTGCTGCAATACTGCCCTCTTCTGCCATCACGTTAGCACAATAGTTAACGCGGTAAGAATTATCTTAAACATTTGAAATTTTGTTTTCGTAATAATTATGATTATTTATCAGAAAATTCACGTTACTATCGCGTAAATATTTATAGTTAACTCCATAACATTATTTATCGCGAAACCAGAATTATCATGATCAGAAGTATCACGGCATTGTACAAGATAACTGAGAAATTTTCGTGAAAATTCCATTACTATCTCAAAGAAAGCATGATACGGGTATCGCGATAATTCTCTAGAAACCTGACTCATGATGGCAGAAGTGGGCATTAGCGTGGCATTTAACATGATATTTTATCTTACAAATTTTATAAGATTTTCTCGAAAATTCATTATTATCTCGAAAAATACATGGTACTTTCTCGAAATAATCATGATAATTATCTAGCTATCTCGTGGAAGAAATATGCCACCATAGATATCGTTCAAACTCACTACTATTAAAATTCCTAAATAAAATTAACAACAACAACAGCGCCGCCTAACGAGGAATTATACGCCCGTTTCAAAAAGCTTATATGTGAAAAGCATTTCCTAGGTGTCAGGTCAAAATAACTCTGACGTTTGACCTTCTAACAAAAAAAAAACTGACAGGGCATGTTGTTTATTATATATGTTATTTAAACAAGAGCACTATTTGTATAAAGTTTCGTGAATAACAGCCGGGAAGGGTTTTGTTTTGATCAGGTCAAACTGACATTGACATTCGACCTACTAAGATTAAAATCAATAGGGGTTGTTGTTTTAACATGGGTACTATTTATGTAAAGTTTCAAAATTGTAGGTCTAATAGTTTCAAGTTACAATGGGGGGAAATGTAGTAGGATACAGTCATTGTCAGGTCAGTGGGACCTTGATGACCTACTGAACCCAAAAGTAATAGGCTTGTTCCTCTCACTAAGGACAATGTTATTAAGTTTATTAATTATCAAATTTTGGAGATCATCGGACATGGTGACCTTGGCCGTTGACCTACTAAGCCCAAAAGTCAAAGGGATCCTCCTCTCACCAAGGACAATGTAACTACAAAGTGTTATGAGTGTAGGTATTATACTCCTTGAGTTATCACTTGGAATATGTACTGGTGACCTTGACATTTGACCTAGTGACCCCAAAAGCAACAGGGTTCCTTCTCTGACCAAAGGCAATGCACGTAGAAAATTTCACAAAATGACAGGATGTGTATTTCCATACAAGGTCATGGTGATCTTGACCTTTGTCCTATTGACCCCAAAGACAATACGATTCTTTCTCTTGCCAACGTCAACGGTTCATCCTCTCACCTATCACACTGTATCGATGAAGTTTTATGTGGGTGGGTCTCATACGTTTGGACTTATTGTGCGGAATGCGAAAAAGTTTACGGACGGACCGACGTACGGACGTACGGACGGACCCCATACCATAATACGTCCCGTTTTTCAAACGGGCGTATAAAACACATTATATGATATCCCACAATTTTCATTAACTACACGTTATTGAATTGGGCAATTGATATATCTGGGAATACGGGAATTCGAAGATAAAAAAAAAGACATAATTCAAATCGTCTCATGAAAGCAGTCGTATCCGTCTTTTAAATCGAAGATGCGTTGCTAACCAATATATCAGTAAAATCGTCTCTTTAAAAATACGCCATATAATACTACTATTACGTCTACGATTGTCTCGATTATAAACTGCCTTTCTCTCAAATATGTAATTCACTGTATAAACTAGCGTGCAATAACATAAACGTTATTGTTACTGGAGACGATTATGTCAAATATAATTTCTTTAAATTCCCTCTGAGACCCGAACTCAAATATTATGTCCTACTGAATGCCTAATAACCTGTCAATATCAATTTTCTAAGCCATAAAGAAATCTACGTTAAGTCGCTTATGACATTCGATTGTCTAATAATAGTAAGTACTTAAAAGATCGGTCATATTCTGGGAAAGGGGAAGATTGTTATTAATATTCTGCTTTTATGAATATCTATAATAGACATAACAGACAAATGCATTTCGAGCATTATATATGTCCTTCGTGCAAAGGCATCACTATTATACAAAATCTTTTGTTTATGCAAATAATTAAATTATTCAGTTTTAACGAATGCACAATAGCGTTCCTTAGATATGCTGTATCGACAAAATACAAGACACTTACTTTAGATTAATAGATTCTGATCCAGACTCTCTAGATCTCATAGTTGTACAAATCCAAAATAAAGTAGTAACAACGTGTCCTGGGAGAATATCGGAATGCAATATGCAATCGCATATTTCAAACACGACTGTCCCTTTAAAAAAAAAACAATAACCGAAATATACATTTAAATGGACTTTGTTTTCACGTGTATTGCGCGTTTATGTTTGGATTTAGTTTGATAATATTGCAGATATGTTACAATATATGTATTAAAAGTCACAATATTGCTCGAAACATATGCAAATGAGTTGAACTACAAGTTATTACAGCATCAGTTCTCACCATTGTGGCTGGACAATGTATTTGTTTGACATTGTTACAATACAGCTGAATATGAATTTGAGAAGGAAACAAGAAAAGAAAAAAAACATTTAGCATTTAATAATAAAAAAAACATATTTAAAAAAAAGTTAAACACTGCCGTGCCATCCGTCACCAATATAATCTCCATCAACAAAACATCCCGCATCCCCGATCAGCCTAATAAAAATAACAACGACCGCAGATAGACAAAACACGGCTAGATAGACAAAACACGGCGATATTTTAATTATTGATACGAATCAAGGATTTTGGAACCGTTTAGTGTATTTAATGTATTTTTGAACTTGACTGAATAGAAAATGAGTGTGCTCGTCTGTTAGTTGCTCATTGCCATATAAACGTTTTAGTGGACTTAAAGGATGGAACTCTCGAGAATCCAAAAAATAATTGCCGTCTTTCATTTCTAAAAATGCAGACGCAATTGGGATTATCCCGCAAATGATTTTAAAAAAAAGAGCGCGCAGGTATATCTCGCCCAATATGTTTGAATGAGAAACATCAGTGATTTATCTCCCCTGATAACTCTCCCCAAACAATTAGTCTAGATCATCTGCGACGCTTGCTTGTTGTCAAGAAAAACTTCTAAAACAGTCCTCCTGAACAAAGTTTGAATTTTGCCGATATAGTGGTAAGATTTCTGATTGACTGAGACAGGAACACCTGCTATCCAAGTATACAGAAAGGCAGAAAGACAATAAATTTATATATAAACAAAGAGGGATGGTCAGAAACTAAATGCGGATGGTCAGAAATACTTTAGTAAAAAGAAACAATTACGATCACGGGGTTCCAGTTTCAAATTTGTTTCTGCACAACTGGTCAAGACGTTTGTATTTACAATCAAGCGTCGAAGATGATCAAGACTACCAAACAATCAGAACCAACATTTGGTTCACCTGTTTTTGTTGTTGTTTCGCTATATCAGTATGCGTTTCAATACCAAATTATAAAAAGAAATATAAAAAGATCGGACAGGGAAAGTAGCATTCAAGGAGGACAGTCAACCACAAAACACAGAAACAAGCACGCAAACAGACAAACAAAAAGGCAAAAGCAATAATAAATGCAAACGACATCACAAACACAAAAGGGTTGACAATAGGGCTACCGCTTTGGAACGGTCAGTGGCAAAGTAGGCCAACCCTTGCAAACTATTTTCTATTAAAATGTGTTTAAAAGTTGTAAATATGTATTAAAGATGATATCAACATGAAATAATACACTTAGTTTAGGACACTTTTAGAAGGGCAAACTTTTAATAAATTAATTTTATTTTTTTCTTTCAATAATATGCGTAATGACGTCAATTTCAATAAACTGTTTTTCGATGTGCTTAATGAAAACGGAAACATATTTTGCCACAAAGCCAATTATGTAAGACCTCAATTAAAACTGTTTGTTTGCTCATTACCGACACAGCCTTTTAAACTTGAGTAGGAAGAAAAGGTAAATTCTAAGTTCATTGGAGTTGTGGAATGTGAAATCGTTTGATTAGCTGTTATAATCAACATGATGTATAGGACTGGAGACCGATTATATTACATTTCTGCCTGTGATTCTGAGGGAAATAAATCTCTAGGGAAATTATAAAATTGTGCCGGAACTACATTTTTTAATTACATTGTTGTGACAGTTGTGGAGTATTCTTACGCGAAGTTCAATAGTAAGGCAAAGTAGAACCCTAGTGAATCGTTAAATATTTATTGAATTAAAGGCACATTCTTGTAAATAAATGTAATATATAAAATCAACACTGTTTTCGTGTTCCCGAGGCCAATGTTTTCGTATTACGGGATATAATTCCCGAGGTCAGTTCACATATCTAGTAAAAAAAAAACGTGCCTACTTCACTCGTTTTTTACGTGTTTTTTTACTAGATATGTGAACTGGCCTCGGGAATTAATACGAAAACAGTGTTGATTAACCTCTATATATTGGTTCGCATTGTACGCATGCATGCAAATTTGTTTTTGACACATTCAACATCTATTAACATTGTTTTCAGTATTTATTAATATATACCGAGGGGAAAAAGTTTAGCAAGTTTTTTAGATGAAATAATACTGTATACAAGATATATTGACATTTTGGGACATTACGGGCTTGACCCCTTACTTTCCACAGGAACTGTCTGTCAAGATTCCCGTGTACCACTATCACCAGAGCATTAAAAGGTCATTAAGATGTTAGACTGTTATTGATGAGTGTTTAATAAAATATTGTGTCTATGGCAGTAGTTTCTTGATTTTACAACCAAAAATGTATTATTTAGCAACAAAAACTTTCTAAACTTTTTTCCCTCAGTATATAAAGTTATTGTTATATTCTGTTATTTTTAAGTTAAAGTAAATAACAGTTAATACATGAAAACGTTTGTTCAGTTCTAGATATCAACTGGTTTCATATTGAATATATATAGAGGTTTACATAAATATAGACAAAAAAATTAAAACTCAATAAAACCTTTGGGTAGAGGAAAATCAAAATGGTTAGTTAGATCAAGGGTAAACAAACAATATCTTAATTCAGACCGTCATATTCATACCGTCATTGGGATGGCTCAAATTTCTGTACATATTGAGTTCTGCTCAACCTGGGACTAGAGGGCGTGACCGGAAGCAAGCACTTTTCACTACCGTTCTCAATCAAACCGGACTGCAATTTTTTGTGTATTTATCGTGTTCGACGATTTCCAAATTTGTCCTTTCATATTCTTTTTTTCTAATCATTGATGATTGAAATTTTGTTCATATGGATACAAAAAGAAAGGTATAAAAGTCAAAGAAATGTAGCATTCACAGAACACAGCCAACCAAAACCATGCATTCAAAACACACAACAGGGGTAAATAGAAAAACTAGAAAATACTTGACAATTAGGGTACCGACTTGAAACAGTCAATTGCGAAACAGGTCGCTGTGGGTTTAAACCAGGTCCAAGGGTTCATCAAATAAGTTCACGTGACAATTACATAGTTGTCATTAATACGCATCCATTCTTATACCGGTGACATCGACTTCCTCAGGATGCATTTTGTCTCAGCAAGGTTGTTTATAAGTTTCAAATATGGTATTCTGCGTTCTCTATTTAAAAATGCAACAAGAAGTTTTACGTAAAGATAACATTACCTCGAAAACAAACGTATCTCATCTTTTTATTCATCTTTAAAGTTGTTCTTTGTTTCTGTGTGTGTTTGTGGTTGACTGTAGTCCTTGAATGATTTGTTTCCTGTTCGATATTCATATCTACTTGTATTATATCTGGAAGGAACTAGAAACACAATTTAAAAGAAAAGTTAAGTCATACATCAAGTCATGTGGGCCAAAGCATATTTAGAGAAAACATTATCAGGGAGACACGCATTGGTTATTTAAATACACGTAAATTGTTTCCGCAAATATGAGTGGAAAATTGAAACTTGCTGATAACTTAAAAAACATATTTGAAGATGAATTTAATCCTCTTATTGAAAGGAAAATATATAAAACAACAAGGCCACCGCCACGGGCTATCTCGTCTTCTGGGTTTTTGTTCATTCACAACGAGGTTTTGTTTGTTGGGACCGTGTCGATTCTTGCGGATGGCGGAAGGTGTACTGTAATCGTTCTAGCCAGGAAAAATGTGTGGTCTGCCTCCACCACAAAAGAATCGACCGTCATATATAACGTTACATGTGTTGAAAAACGTCATACAAGAAATGTTGGGATCGTAGGTTGTATATTATATCCATCTTTAAATTTTAATTTTATTTAGTGCAATAAAAAATAAATAATTAAACAAGGAAAAATAATAACGTAAAGGACACAATTTGAAATAAAATATATAAAACAGAATTGAGCACATTTTAAGTACGAGGTGAATGTTAATGTTCATAGTTCTTTTGTCTATAAAGTCAAGGTCATTGGTGTGGTGGGCTTAGCGAAAGGGTAAAGGGTTACCCTAGTGAATGTTCAAACACAGTTTCAAAGTAATACCTCTGATGGTATTGGAGATATATACTTTCCAAAAAATACTTTAACTAAGAAAATGTTACTAAGTTCTGTTATATTTAAAGTCAAAGTCATTGATTGGTGGGGTGGGTCTTAGTGAAAGTGTTAGGGCATACCCCCAGTGAATGTTCATACAGAGTTTCAAAGCAATACGATGGATGATATTGGAGATATATACTTTCCAAAAAAAACTTTAACCAACTCCTTTAACCAAGACAATTTTACTAAGTTCTGTTGTATTTAAAGTCAAAGTCATTGGTGGGGTGGATTTTAGTGAAAGTGTAAGGGGTTACCTCAGTGATAGTTCATTAAAAGTTTAGAAGCAATACCTTTGACGGTATTGGAGATATATACCTTCCTCAAAACGTTAACCAAAAATTTAACCAAAAATAATAAAATTGACTAAGTTCTGTTGTTTTTAAAGTCAAGGTCAAGGTCATTGGTGGGGTGGGTCTTAGTGAAAGTGCAAGGGTTTTACCTCAGTGAATTTTCATACAAAGCTTCAAAGCAATACCTTTGACGGTATTGGAGATATTTACCTTCCAAAAAACTTTAACCAAAAACTTTAACCAAGAAAATTTGACTAAGTTGTGTTGTTTTTAAAGTCATGGTCAAAGTCATTGGTAGGGTGGGGCTTAAAGCAAATTTAAGGGATTACCCCCAGTGAACGTTCCTACAAAGTTTCAAAGCAATACCTTTAATGGTATTGGAGATATTTACCTTCAAAACAAATTCAACTAAACATTTTAACCAAGACATTTTGACTAAGTTCTGTTGTCCTTAAAGTTAAGGTCAAGGTCATTGGTGTGGTGGGGCTTAGTGAAAGTGTAAGTGGTTACCCCAGTAAATGTTCATACAAAGTTTTAAAGCAATACCTTTGAGGGTATAGGAGATATGTTCCAAAAAACTTAACCTGTAACCAAGAAATTTTGACTAAGTTCTGTTGTCTTTAAAGTCAATGTCAAGTGTTGACGGCGCCGTCATTATAAGGTATTGGTTTTGGTAGTTGAAACGAGTCGAAATGTGTTGGTGGGTGGGTATATTTGGGGGTGGGGAGGGTGGTTTGTTGATTTGGCGGTGGGTGTGTGGGTTGGCGGTCTGCGCCCAGAGAGAGAAGTTATCTCGGAGGATAGACTCATAGACACGGGGATGCCGTTTTTACGTCCCCATCCAAATGACATGGCCATGGAAAGTGTTTTGGCTAAGGACACATCGAAGTCACCCAGTGGTGCAAGTAAAGTTCAAACCCCTGATCGCCGGATTCAGAGCCATCGAAAAGGTCACCATCGTCCCTTAAGTTATTTTCAAATATGGCATGCGTTCATGTTGCTATCAAATAAATCAGAAATGTAAAACAAAGTCCACTCATGGATGCGTCAAACAATTCTTCTATTTCGTCTGCGATTGTCAACACTATAAATTACTTTAACTTCAAAGAAAATCACTTCTATATTTACTGTATGAATGTCATGACATTTATTGTTACTACAAAGATTATGTCAAACCAAATTTATTATAACTCCTTCTGAGACCCAAATTCGAGTATTAATACATCATGCTGAATGCTTTAAATTCTATCTATCAATTTCCTATAAAACCACAGAGAAATCTACACCATGTCGCTAATGGAAATAAGCCCTCATGCCAAGCAACTGTCTAGCAGTAATTAAGTAGATAGAGATGGAAAAGTTGAGTTTGAGTTGAGAATTGTATTTTTACAGTGCACCAACAAGAAAAACCTATTATTCTGGGAGTGAATAGAAGTGCGTGTGTTGGCGGGGGTGGGATGGTTGGGGGCATGGGCGTTATTGTTCTTTATAGGTGTAATTACACCATTAGGAGTGTGCTTCCGTGGTGTATAGTCAAAAAGTGTCTAATAAAACGGTTCCCTGCCTAACTAGTGATACAAAATGCACACTTTTGATTGCTTTTTGTTATAACCTTTAATTCATCCGAATGATATATTGGGAACATTTATTAGTTTTTGTTTTAAATATTTAATTATAACTGACATTGACAGTAAAGCGAAAGTAGAAATGGGGTAAATCTATTTGTGACGTGTCAAAATAGAATGTGACGTCATTCAACATATTGGCTTTTTCTTATATGAAACATGACCCCCTGTTTTTATTGCATTTTAATATTGGTGGACGCTCGATCATTTGATTGATATGTGTTTTAAATGTTCTACGGAGAAAAATGCGCATGTTTTGTCTCTTGACATACATTCGTCCTATATAAAACGAAACAGGAAATTCGATGGTGCAATGACACCTAAAGTCTGCATATAGCTTTCTATTATGGTTACATAAAATGCAAATGTTTTCAAACGTGTGTTTCGTAAATATGGTTGCCTTTCATCACTATTTACCACGTAACACGCAAAATGACGTTAAAAACAACACACTTTACGACGTTATTTGACTTTATTTACATGCCCTTTAATATTTGCTTAATTCAACACATTCTAAAATGGACATGTGAATCTCTTCTGAAACTATGATAGTTTCGGCCGCATCAATCTGTCCGCATATGTATAGCAACGAAGCCGCAGGAACTAACGCTGTTGGAATCTGAAAGTATAAGTGAGATGCGTTATGAACCGCCCCGTGACGTACAGCAACGTATAGGGGACATTTTTTGGGACTAAGCATTTTTTAATTTATAAACACATCTTAAGTCGCATCGTCATGAAATTTTATCAGTACATAGTTCGAAAAAAAATCATTTTGAAAATATAATTTAAAATTAAAATGCTTAAACATAAATCATATGAGATCGTTTTAAAAAGTGCGTTTTCTGTCTCTGACGACGTTTAAGGGGCTAAGGGACATTTGTTGGGACTTTTTAATTAATCGCGCAAACGCACTTACTACATCAAACCCGCGAAAAAAATAAAAACATTATTAATAATAATAAAAATGTATTTCATATATGAAATTTCGTTATTTTATGACAACAATATGTAGTAAAAAATAACTGTAAAGATAAAACTTACGTGTTTTAGTTTCAAATGGGACATTTGTTGACAACTTGGAATATCCGTTATAATTTACATTTCTTGAACGCTTTCCGGATAAACGGATAACTGCACAACGTCCGGAAATGACGTCACAACGTTGTTACAAAATTTCATATATTTCCCCGCAATTTTGAAGATATAAATGGGTAAAATGGAAAAGGAGAACAAGTGAAATGTAACGCGAGACAACATTTCTAATATTTAAGAAGGTCGGCGTCAGCAGTAACTGCAATTAAGCGCATTTTTCTTGTTACATTTGCAATACCAATGTATAAGCTTTTACGTAGGTATGCGGTTCAACATAGTTGAAAAATAAATTATGTCTTGAATTATCGATTCTCGGTGATGGAATGTGTTGTTTTAGCTGGAGTCACCAGTATTTGACGTTACGTCTTATGCCATATGGCGACATTCCATCTTCCATAGCTGGCAACCCAGATGCCCCTTCGGGCAATATTCACGCACTGATGGGCCCCTGGGTAGAACCACCGACGTGCCACATGACAGCTGGATAACGTTCTCTATTAGAGATTTCTGGTCCCATGAGGACTCGAACCCACAATGGTGAGGGGCAAGTGATTTCAAGTCATAGACTCCAACCACTCGGCCACAGACGCCCCTCCAAGTTTACTATGTATATAATTACTCACATATGTGCGAATCTTTTATTGCATTTTATCGATATCGTCTTTAATACAAAAACGACAAAAATAAAGCGCCAAGACGACAACAGGTCACATTTATTTGTCGTCTTGGTGCCTTCTAAATGTCGTCTTGGCGCGTGATATCCGTCGTTTTGTCGTCTTGACGTCAAGACGACAAGAAAGACGAAAAAATGCTGTTTTGTTGTCTTTTCGCGTGGCGTCTTGTCACCTGCCAAGACGACAAAACGACATCGCGGAAATCATCCACCATAATAAAACAGACAAAAATGAATTATTGTGTTAGTACAAAAGTTTGACATGTACTATAGCATTGTTCAAACTTAACGGTTCTTTGCTGCCACTATATTCACCTGATGTATTTACTGTCTGTTGCTAGCAGTCGAAAACAAATATTGTTCGGAAAGGGTGACAATAAAACACATCTAAAGTTAAATATTGCAATAATCTAAGTGACGAGTTGTATTAAGTATTAAGTGTCCTGCAGTATGAATATTTCCTCTTAGTTTTCTCAATGTATAATAATGATAGAGAAAATAAATTAATAATTAGTTGATGAATAAGATAGCAACAGGTTTTAAATGCATATGCTTTTGTATACGAATGATATAGTTATCTTTTCTCATCCATCTGACGAGTTGCAGAAAATATTTGTTTATGATCTAATTAGTATATGGAATGGAAACTGAAATTTAGACAAGAAATAACAGTTAGTAGAGAAAATGCCTCTTTTTGTATATACAAGATATCGTAGTCGAGCTATTGGATAACATTAAGAATGATGTCATTCGGCATCAAGAAAAGGTTTAATTTGATACGAACCGTTAATAGGGATATATGTTTTACGAACCACTGCCACGCTGCCCGAAATCAGACTATATAAATCATTATAATGTGTTCTTATATATATTTACTTGTTTATATACCCGTTGACGGGCATTTGTTGATTTACACATATAGTTTATATTACTACCTTTTCATCCCTTATATTTTAATAGTTTTATCCTTATATATTTACATTAATTTTTAATTCATACTTCATTTCTTCATTTTTCATGAGTTTTTGAGCATATTTATGTGTCGACGTACCGTAAAACACCATTCATTCATTCATTCACGCTGCCCGATGCCTTGGAAGGTTTAGGGTCATAAATGTGTACTATAATGAATGTTTCATTTAACGTCTCACACCACAATTAATTTTCCATAGGGTCCCATTGTAATGTTTTTGTTCGTGGCATAGAGATAAAAAAAGATTTTGCAACATGCATTTATGCTTAAATTCTTCATTGGTCCAATATCTGCATGTTATTAACTTTTAACAAATATTTGCCAGATTGAACTTTTTTTAATTTCATGTTTGCGTGATTATTTAGACAAAAATACAACCCCGTGGAGATTAGACCCATGATGTGTAAAATGAGGCAGAATTAGCTAGAAATCTTATATCAACATGCACTTTTCTGTGATCTCTTCCTAAAATGCTGTAGATTTAGAATCTGGTAAAGATAAATCAATGTATCCTGTAAAATGTAGAAAAGCGAACTTGTTTTTGTTTTTATATACCTCCTTCATCTGTAGGGCACGAGTATTCAAGGGAGATAATAGTGGTGTGAGTCCTAAAAGGCGTTAACACCTAACTCTGTCAATATCAAATTATGTTATTATAACGGATACGCTATTAATTAACATATACTGACAGAACAAGGCAGAACATAAAATGTAATGTGCTTTAAGTTGTTTTGCCAAGAATTAACTTTTCACCTTTTCTGTAATCACTAACTCCTCGAAAATGGTAATTTCCATTAGAGACACTATTTGACACACGCATTAGCAATGACGTCCATTCTGTATGGATTATGAGACGGTCTTAATCCATCGAGACCTGCAAACTCAATCAATGTCAGGACAATACGAGTAAATATGGATAAACACTGTGAAACACGCTTCTTAAAATTACATCTATAACGTATTTCTCTACAAAACATTAATTGTAATGTTTTATATATGTATAGATGTATGTGATATCATATGCACATTCAGATAATGATGTTACAGTTTATCGTCATTTGAACTAAACTACGTCTACGACTTTTCTAATGTGTTATGAAAATAATAGAGTAGAAATAACTTTGACGAACTGGCAAAATTTAAAAAAAACATATATTAAGTATGATCTCAATTACTATGCGAGTATACTTTACTATACTTAGAGGGTAATGTATAGCCGTGGTGTGCATTTTGTCAATAGCGGCACACCTACTGCATAAATGGCCCGAGGGCTTTAGCCCGATGGCCATGCACAAGGTGTGCCATTATCGACAAAAGGCACACCACGGCCGTAGGTTTGCCCTTTTATTACATACCTTACTATAAAAGGGAAGAATAAGAAGGCATTACGTGGTCCGAGTATTAACTTTCATACCCCATCCAACCCCTTCTCCAAGAAGCGAGAACGGGGTTAGCTGGAGTATGAAATAAAACCTTACTTTCGGAATAAACTGTTTGCATATTGTAAAATTGAAACATTTAATAGGTAATTGTAATCAGGTTATCGCATTTTTTCAGTAACACGTTTTATTGTCGAAATATCCGTTATAACATCCTGCTAATATAAGCTTTCTCATCGCTTAATGGAATTAAGGCGGGACCACGTAATGAGTATTTGTATGACAAAATACATCCACATGATTGTGTTGTAATGCGGTACTGTATAATCTAAACATATAAGTAGCTTAAGATGCAACCAATTATTTGGCAAATCTGTTTATAAATTACGTTAAATTAGTTTTCTTCCGTGTATGTTTTTAAAAAAAACCCACATCTTTCACTTTAATGATACATGTCAACATTTCAAGGTTTATTTACTGGGCGGGAACATTTCATTTGAGATTTCAACGTCGGCTCCTTAGCCATAGCGCTCCAATGTGACGTCTTTGTGTTGCTTTATGACGTTGACGTCATCGCGTGCGGACAGTCTGTTGCTACTATGCCCATTTTCCATAATCCATAATGACAGTGAGGATTATGGATTTTGAAAAAGGACTGATAATCTTTATTTTTCTAATAAAATGTGTTAGTATTGTATTTATAGTAAGGTATATAATAAATAGAACTAGAACGAATTCGATGGCGCGCCATCGCAAATACCCATGCACGTTTGCTTCACACACCACACACCCCACCACCCCAACCCCAGGGAAGACGTACGAGTTTAAACAACAAATCATTTGACATGCTGTGTTTGTCTTTCATAGACGACTATTTATACCAGTGTGAAAAAGTATGAAAAAATGACACTGTAATTGAACTATTAGTGTTTTTGATGCCCCTTCTCATAGGCCCCACCGATGATGCAGGAGGAAACAATTGTGTACAGTGTTATCCCACCATCATAACGTTTCATTTAAGTTAAGACATAATTTAAAAAAATCAAATGACACCCCATATTACCCTCTCTCTCGCCCCTGAGGGCCCCTGGGTGCGGAGCCAAAAATAATGTTGCTCTTGCACGCCGTCATCATATGGTGAAGTCCTACCCTAAGTTTGGTTGAATTCCGTGTAGCGATTTAGTAGGAGATATGGTAACGGACTGACGGACGGACGGACGGACAAACGGAGGCGATTTTAATATACTTTTTTTTTCAAAAACGTGGGTATAAATATTAATGTCCTTTTCAATAAATGTAATGAATCTCATTATTGACGTGTGTGTAG